>CM053784.1:761578924-761773924 GCA_028749045.1 Cupressus sempervirens | reverse complement strand
AACAAAAACCCTAGCCCAAATGCTCCAAAACAATGAAAAACCAATTGAATCCCCCCATAAGCCCTTGAAAAGAAAAATAGTGCACCATCATAGGTGCACTAGGTGTGCTAAAAAGGCATTCAAAGACTCTTTTGGCATAATTGTGAACCTATGCTCATGCCCACCCTTGTGAGGTGTGCACATGCACTTAGTGGAAGTGCAAAAAAAGAGGGAACTGAGTTTGTCCCTCGCTTTTCTTAAGCATTAAGGGTGCACACATTCAGACTTTTATGGGGTGCACATGTAAGCACCCTTTTGTGCCTTAAGGTATGCTCTTTTTTTTGAGGGTGTGCACATGCACACCTTTTCCCTAGTGTTCCCTTAGCTTAGATTTTAGGTTGCAAAAAGACAAGGTGCGCACGTACACACCTTGTCTTAGTCATGATGCCTTAGGTTTTCTATTAGGTTTTTAATGTTTCAAAGTGTATACAAATGAGAAAAGTGTGCACTTGTGCATCTAGCACATGTGCACACCCTGGATGGTTGTGCATGTGTGCTAGGTGCTCTAGTACACCTTTTAGCACAAAAGACTTTCAATTTTTCTAAAATTTCTCAGTTTTGGCACCTTGGTTTTCTCAGTTAGGGACAAAAGCTCAACCCAGACTCTAGATGGAGTTCTAAAATGACCCGAAGCCTTGGACTAAGGGTCTAGGAGACAAAATATCTACTAGGTTGCATTTTGAAACCACAACAAATGAAAAATGTATTTCTTCATCAACAAGCATTCATCTAACACGTGTCAAATTAAAAAATAAATCTAAACACTTCAAACAGCTTTCAAGTTCTTTGATAGTCAAAATTTTTAGAATCTTGAATCTTCAAGCTCAATGTGTGCACAATGTATTCATTTCCTTTGATGTTTCAAGATGTAATCTATCATAAGTCTGTAATAGCTTGGAAATAATCTTCCACTCCACTGGTTCATTCATCAAGAATTATCACAAATCATGTGTATCAATCACTATTTGACCATATGAGAGAATCTATTTTGAGGGATCTTAACAAGTTATTGCTTTTCTTTTGAGGTCCTAGGAAATTTTTTGAATTTTTCTTCACATAGCTCACATGTCGCCATTTTATTCTTCCACGAACCAATTGTTTTAGATACTAGATAGCCATTTTGGAGTGTATATCCATATTGTCAATTTACCTTTCTTAGACCCTTGTGGAATCTTTCATTCTTAACACCGCCTTTTCTTTTTTATCTTCTTTTTGTACCTTGTCCATGATTAGACTATGTGGCCAAGGCATTGGTGTCATTTCTTAGATTCTTTCTTTAGTTTGATAACCTATGCATTCCTCTTTTGATGAACTTTTAGGAAACTCTCGCACTAAATAGTGATCTTAGCAATTCTTTGAAGAGACCCTTTGTTGGAACCAATAAGTTTTGAATTATCCCTCACCACTGTCAAGCTATATTCAAAAAACATCTAGATAATCAAAATTTTAATTTGTAAAGTGTTGAGAGCTATCAATCTATGATTCTTATTTCAAGACTGAAAGTCCTTTACACCTATAAGTAGCATTTGTTTTCAATTGGTACAAGAAACAAAATAATCTGAATGCTCTAACAAAGAAATAACTATTCCTAAAAGTCAAACCACAAGGAGTGGTTTATGAAATGTGTCAAGAATGAGTCTTGATTGCACCTAACCCCCGGACTGACATGACTAAAAAAAAAAAGACTCAATTCAAAGCAAACAAACACCTAACTAGAAAGACTAAAAAGACTAAAACAAAATAAAAACAAAAACAAAAACAAAAACAAAAACAAAAAATTATATACATAAAACCTTGAATAATAAGAATGTAGGGTGGTTGTCAATAGATTTCTCATTATGTGAAGTAGTAATGAACTACCCCATATAGTCCTATGAAAAGCTAATTTGTCTTTGTACTCAGAAAAATAAAATTTGGACAATCTTGGTTCAAATTCTGGGCACAAATCACACAAAATCAAAAGCTATGGTAACTCTCCATAACCATGATTTATCTAAAAAAAAGTTCTCTTACCTTTAGCATCATATTCAAATTAAAATCATCAAATTGAGAGGAATAATGGAAATATATTGCCTGATCTAGCAAGTCTCCCACCATAAGGGTACACTCACACATTGTAATTTCTCCTTCTAGTGATCTTATCTCATGGTACACAACTCCATGCACACATGGAAACACTTTAGGTTCCTTCAGACTAGAAAAACCAATCATTCACCTTACTTTCAAATTACATGATTCATTAATATCATCGATCAATATGTTTTTTGCCTCACATCCCAAAGAAGCTTGTTCAAAATCATACTTTCCCTCCATTGTGATCTCCCAAGCTAACAAGAAATTAGGACAACTTTCTTCTGAATGGAACCCAAATGGATGGATTCTATATGACTCAATTATTGCATGGTTTGATATATGTGTAGAATAACCATAAATAGAGATTTCCTCAATCAAGCTTGAGACCAAATTGAGCACTCTATCCATCTCTTCTAATGACATATCTTGTTTTGAGGGAGGTATCTTATCATTATCCAATGAGGAATCAATATCACAGTAGGAAGGATTGGTATCTTCATCTTGATGACTTTATGATTCAAAAATCTCACCAACCTCAGGATCTTTTGCATTTCCATCACTTTGTGGCAACTTTGAGAATTTTTGCAACTCCATGGAGTTATGGAAATTTAAAAAAATTTGCATCCTCAAAATTTCTTTCCATATCCACACTTATTGAAACATCAACACTTGGAGGAATTTCTTCATTGAATGGGAACACAAACTCCTCTTGATCATCTTCATCATTTTGTCCTCATGCAGATTTATTAGGTGATTCAAACACCATTGCACTAAACTGCAAAGGTTGTTCCTCCATGATTTGGGGAGGCTGATCCAAAAAATCATTGTGCCCATATCCATTTTCACTTGGAATCATACCTATAATACCATTATGATCATTTTTAATGTTACTGTAAAGGCCAAAATTTTAGTTCTAATTTGAGAATAATTGTTATGGGTAGTAGGTTGTCTTGGATGATTGCCTTGGTTTCTTGAGGAATTCAACTTTAGTTTCATAAGTTCATTGGATAAAAGAGACATCGTCTCGTTCAAGGCCTTAACCTCTCTATCCATATAGTTCTTGAGTTTAGAAGGTGGTGAAGTCTTTTACTCAAAGAATATAGTCTTTTGGGGCTCATACCCTAAATATGTAATCGTTGGTATTGGAGCAATAGTAACCTACTTCATGAATGTAATAGCCTCTTTGAAGACCTTTTCAATGGTATCAATGTCTCTAGGTGGAAGCCTTAGAAAAATAGAAGTTAATGAATCCATTGTTCTGGAATAGATATGGATGACAACCTCTTATAATATAATATAAGGAAATTCCATTCTTTGATACATCCTATAGAAGCAATGATTAACATGTGAAAGAGTCTCTTGCAGATCCCTCTTAATTGAGATGAACTGATGATGAAGGATAGTTGGATTAATATAGATCTTGAATTATTCTAGAAAATTGCTCTCAAAAGAGTTCCAATCCCTTATTGATGTTGGTGCTAGATTGAGGTACCAATTGGATGTCATTTCCCAAAAATTGTAAGGAAAAAGGTTACATACCACATCCATATGCTAATTTTGGTTTCACTAATACATTAGGGGCCAATTTTCAATGCCAATGTGTTTTTTGGCTTTTTTTTCAAATATAGCTCGACAACATCGCAATTGCGACATCAGGCAACTTAGGTGTCGCAATTGTGACAGTGTCAGGATCTAATTGAAAAAAAAAACATATATATGCGCCATACAATATAAGCATGCATTTCAAACATTTATGTCACGTTATCTGTGAGCAGCACACTCTAGCAGCCGAGCATACCTAGCTATCTGTGTTCTAACAAATGGAGGCTCACAAACTTACAAAGATTTTCCAAGGAATTCGCTTGAAGCGGCTGTACAAGTATGCATCATAGGTAAGATGTGATTCAAACCCTAAATCTGACTAGCTTATGGCTACCTCAATTTCATTCGTAATCTAAACATCATCTGTTGACCATGGCAAGTGAGCTACAAGGAATCGTCTTAGAAGTAAAAGCTATTCTTCAAAATCTAGCAGCAGTTTAAAAAATTAAGGATTCAAATCTTTGCCTGCTCACCTACGGCCAATTAAAGTGCGTAAAGCCTCTGTCATTCATCTGAAAAAGGTTAGGTTGTTTAAATATTTTGAAATTTGTGTTGAATTTTGCATATTTTTCATAGGTCAACAAATCAAATGGAGGATCTTGGCACCTTTGATCTTCCGCTTCTCTATATGGTATGCCCCTATATAGATTAGATATATGAGGGCAAACCCCATAAACTATTTGATTTCTCCCATAAACTATTTGTGTTGCAAACCCCTATTTAGCTCGCCTTTCTACATATACCTCTTTCAGGACATCCTCTATAAAAAGAAAGTCAAATCAAACTACACTTCCAAAAAATACAAGGTATACCGCCCCATTCAATTTTAGTCAAATGATCCTTGACCTGGGTAATTTTTTTTTTTCCTATCTTAGCTCTCTTATATATCTCTTTCAAGTAATAAAAAGACCCAACTCTAAAAAATACTATACAAAGAAATCTAATCAATCTTGACCTAATAAGCCTTTGCTGCATCAAAAATTGATCTTTGATCCCCACCATGTCCCTAGACATAGAAAACCAGTGTTCATTTTTCACAAAGAATGTCCTAACCCTAAAATGTTACAAGTTCTCTATTTGATGACAGTGAAGCTAGATGTTAGGAGGTCACCATTAACACTTGTGCATACAAAGCAATAATATAATCGATTACATTCCAACATATGATTTTGCTCGTGCAACCTTTTAAAATATAACATTATTCAAAAATTAATTCCATTATGCATGAATAAGGTACAAAATACAGCTTCCATAATAGTTAAATGAACTTTATACAAGAAAAAGAATACGTACTTAGCTCCAATAGAATTCATTGTGCAGATAAATGGTTTGTTGTCATCCCCTAATCCAGCAATCACTGGTTGACAAAAGCATGGACCAAACCTAAGAAAAGAAACCAGAATTAGCTTTCCAAAATGAGTAACTCACTGAAAATATTTTAATTCACTTGCAATACAATCACAACTAATCTGTTATGGGCAAATATAAAGAAGCAATATGGCACAGCATTTAAGACACTTTTTCACATAAGATAGATAGCCCATATTCATAAAATTCCTATTAAATTTTTTGATAACAATGTTAACAACATAAATTTAGCTTTGATATTAAGATCCAGAGTACCAAAACCTATATTTCCATACACACATAATTGTGTGCATAGGCACACAAGTGTACGTAGTAGTTCTTTGTTAGGTGAGAAATGATTGGATGTAACTGCAATATCCTCCCATGCAATATTTAAAAACTATCATGTTAAAAGTGTAACGGTGTCCCCTACTAATTTTTACCCAAAGTAAGAATTTCACAACAAACTTTGTATACAAATTGTTCTCTCTAATTAAACATATGATAGCTGTTGAAACTTAAAGTAAATAAACAACTAAATTACTAACATTTCATATGTAGACATAATTTATAGTTTTATTTAGAATAGCCAACCATATTAGGGTTTGAATAGGGTGCCCTAGAACATTTGCCACAACTAATCCCAAAGGAAGGATACAACACCCCTAGGCCCACAAGTGGCAAGAACACATCCACCCAACATGGTGTGGTCTACTTACAAGGGGAACCCATCTCTGCCCTCACTACTCATGTCTCCTTATTAAGCCATATATGATAAATTCCAACCTTTAGTTCATTTCTGCAAGCAACCATTGTAGACATTGGAAAGGAAAGAACAATAGGTTGCTCTAGAACTTTCACCACAACAAAGCCCAAGGGCATGATACAATGCCCATTGGCTCATGAGAGGCAAGAATACATCAATCCAACATGGGGTGGTCTATTTAAAAGGGGAACCTATACCTGCCCTCCCCCCTTGTATTTCTTTGCTAACCTATACATGATATTTTTTTAGGAGAATATCAAAATTTGATAAATAGATAAAGAATCTAAACTATTTAGTATTTCACATCATTAACTATACCAAATTCATAAGATATTATAAGTTAGACTGCATCTTCATCATACATATCTTAATAATGGCTACAACACATAATGCCTGTTGTATCTAATACTGATCTAATCCAATTACTTGATTGTATCATTTCAACTATTACTAGGTGATGATTTAAGTGATTGTTGATTAGATTATTGATGTATGATGATGTAATAAATTCTGGTCTGATACATTTTTTTAGTGATGATTGAATGAATGCTGATTTATAGAGAGATGCTTAATTGCTGAATTATTTATTTTCATAGTCCCAAGATGAAGTTGTGATTGATGTGATTTGATGATTTTTTGCTTGATCTTGTTGATTGATTGATGCTTGATTTCTTGAGGTATTAATGATTGATGGATGAATTAAGGATTTTTTTCAACGGAGCCATGAGTGATGATTGATAAGTCACCCTTCCAGGATTGGAATGAATTGTCCTTTGTGCTTTATTGGTATAAGGAATAAAGGATCACCACCTTTAATTGATTGAGTTACTATGTTTTGATTTTTCCTTTGAGAGTAATATATTATCCCCCAAATTGATCTCCCTTGGGTGTACTCTTCAAATGAAACATTCTCTTGTTTATACCTTGCATGTGAGGGAGAGTCGCACCTCTTCATCAAGTTTTCCCCCTTTGCAATGTGTAACTTCCTTTTCCTAGTTTGCCTTACAGTTCACCCTAAATTCACAAATCCAAATTAGATAATAAACAAATTATCGTCAGAGATATAACTCTAACCTAAAAATAAGATGAAATAAGCTTGTCTTGGAACCTGCAATCAATTAGATAATATTAATATAATCATAATGTATGTAATACACCTATTGTGAGATTTACACATCATTGCCACATTGCAAATGGAAACCACCCTCTTTTTGCTTTAGCAGTGGAGGTAGTGCTCTTAATTGGTCTTAGATGGTCTTGGTGGCAATTTCCAGGTCTCCAAGTTGAAAAGATGAGTTTGGGCAACTTTGGCCTACTAAGTAGTTGAGTTTGTCCAGGGTGTGAAGGTGTGACCAAGAGTTGAGCTAAACTAATCAAGGATATGGAATTGAAATCAAGGGATTTGTGCTAAAATGAGTTAGAACCTTTCGAAAAATACTTGTTCCAATGAGTGATAAGTGTTCCATTTATTCTCATGAGAGATGGATTCATGTTGAATCACTACTCATGAAACATGGGTCAATGAGTTTGACTCAAAATCACATAGTTAAATCCTAATAGCAATATCACAGATTTTAGAATGCCAAATACTCTAAACCTTATAGTAGATAAGCTTGATGATGATGATTGTAAGGTTTAGGCTGAAGTTTATTTTAAAGTTCAATTTGGCATATGGTGGTTCTACTTGTCTTAATCTTTATTTTAAGTGTTCAAGTGAAATATAGAATTGGGTTTAGTGTTAGGGTTGAGATTTGATTTGGTGTAAGGTTTATATGTAATAAGGATGTATATTAATTATTGGTAAAAATAAATAAATAAAGATGTATGTGTAATCATTACAGTTAAAGTTCAAATGATTACACATACATCTTTATTTATTTATTTTTACCAATAATTAATATACATCCTTATTACATATAAACTTTAACCATTAACCATATATAGTTAGCAAAGTTTCAATACAGGATTTATGGTTAAAGTTCATATTGGTTATGGTTAAAGTTCATATTGGTTAAGTTATAAGTGTAGAGTTCAACATGGTTCAGCATTCAATTAGACTTGGTGGTGATATTAGGGTTCAATCTAGTTTATTGTTTCATTTGGTTTTCAATTTTAATGTGGTTTAATGTTAGGTTCTTGATTTGGCAGCAAGAGCCTACAACACAACTTCAGCTATTTACCATTAAAAAAATTCTTGATTTGGCATGGGATCAAACTTCAAAATGTTTTTTTTGTTAGGGTTCAATTTTTATTTTATTGGGGTTAGGGTTGAGTTACCTACTTTTCCACCAGGTGCATCTCAACCTCTTCAGTTATATCTTGTTGCGCGAGAGTTTCAAAATTTTCAAGTCTTTTTTCACTAGAATCAACCTTAATAGAGTCATTATGGTTATATGAATGGATTCTTTGCCTTAGAACACTAACATCTTCAAAATCCCATATGAAATCTATATGAACATTTCATTTGTTCAATATGCCCTATGGATGTCCCTATCTAACTATATATCTTGTAATTGCATATAATAACTAATTTATGTGCTTTTTCATGACTATGTTTGATTCATATAATTGTGATCTCTCTAGCACTATGATGTCATTTAATATGTCTTGCTAAAGCTTGTAAATTTTGTTCCTTTTGCCATGTCATGTAATATGTCTTGCCTTGTAGCTTATATGTTTTGAAATTGTTGTTAAGCCTTGTAGCATGTATAATTTGATTGTTGGAGAGCTTATACAGCTAAGCAAAAAGGTCGTTGCACGAGTTATAGCCGCACGCTTAGCCGGTATGAAAATTGTTTTTTTTTTTTTTTTTATCTAATGTATATTTTAACTAGACTTGTAGCTTATATGTTTTGAAATTGTTGTTAGGCCTTGTAGCTTGTATGATTTGATTGTTGGAGAGCTTCTACAGCTAAGCAAGAAGGTCGTTGCACGAGTTATATAGCTGTGCGCTCGGGTATGAAAATTGCATATTTTTTAATCTAATATATATTTTAACTAGACTTTTAGCTTATATGTTCTGAAATTGCTGTTAGGCCTTGTAGCTTGTATGATTTGATTGCTGGAGAGCTTCTACAGCTAAGCAAGAAGGCCATTATATGAGTTATATAGCCGCGTGCTCGAGTATGAAAATTGCATATTTTTTAATCTAATGATGGTATGAAAATTGCATATTGTTTATATTAACGACTTATATTTTTTGTTGTAGATTGATAGGCAAGTTTCTGTTACCATCATCAAATATTCTACCTCACTCATATCGAGAATTATCTACTATTATGAAAGATATTGGAATGAAGTATCAAGCAATACATGCTTGTCCCAATGATCATATTATATATTATAAAGAAAATGAATTTGCAACACAATGCCATGTATGTCATACGAGTAGATATCAAACAAATCAACTAACAAAAAAGGTGCCTCAAAAGGTTCTTCGTTACATCCCCATTATTCCACGAATGTGACAATTATTCAAGTGTAGTAGCTTGGCTCAATTTATGAATTATCATGCATGCAATAGAAGTAGAGATGACATTATTCGAATCCCTATGGATGGTTCGACATTTATGCAAATAGAGGAAAAGTGCCAACACTTCAAAGAAGAACCTCGTAATCTTAGGCTTTCACTGGTAGCGGATGGTGTCAATCCATTTGGAGAGATGAGACCTGTTTACTCGGTGTGGCCTATTTTTGTTATCAACAATAACATTCCTCCATGGATGTCAATAAAGAGGGAGCACTATTGGTTTAAAGAATAATTTTGACAGCAGAGTGTCAATACACTTAACCATTTTTTACTATACATGTCGAGCAAAGAGTAGGTACTGAGTGATATCAAGTGCCGAGTGATATCAAGTGTCGAGTTATTCAAGTGCTGAGTGATACAGTTTTGTTTAGGTGATGAGCTATCCAAGAAACAGCATGTGCCAAGCATCAGTAATGCTTCAGCAGCCAAGTAACTCAGGATATCAGCATAAGAGTTTGTAATTGCACAAACTATTATGTAAACCATTTCTGTAGCCGACATAAGGTAAATCTCAAAAGATCTAGAGATAAGAACAAATCTTTTACATTTCCTATGCAATCTGCATGTAGCCAATTGGAAAATTGGAAAGGCATGCAACCAATCAGCAAAAAGGGAAGTATTGAGCGGGAAATTGAGATTCAATGAGGATCGTAGATCCATATCTAACCCTAAGTCTTTGAAGTCTTTTTAAGGAAGACAAAAGATTCACTGTAATGATGATGAGAGAAGAAGAATAGTGTTAAAGGAAAAACATAATGGAATTCAGTGAAAGAAGACATAGAGAGTAAGAGAAACAATTCAATATTCAGTTGATCAAAACAAAGCAAAGAAGATGAACAAAAATCAGATCTTAGAGGATCGAAATCAGAGAGAGAGCCAGAACAAGTGCCTGCATTCAGCAATCAAGGATTGCAAACTATTAGGTTTATAATACCTAATACTCTCTTACCATTGTATTAGAAAGGAAATCTTATGTAGATAGGTTGGCTTAACAGCTATTTGTAGATCCTTATCAAAAGGTGATTAAATCCTTTAACAGGGTGACACTTCATGTTAAGTGTTTGTAAATCCTTTAACCAGGTCACTATTGACACAGTATAAATCCTTTAACAGGGTAGGCCTTTAATAGGGCAGACCATCAGAAGTGGTTGAATAATATTACTGCAGTGAATTTTTGTGGGTATCATCCCCACCCCAATTTTACCTTCTTATTTCTGGAGGGTTTCTGGGTTACCAAATTCTAGTGTTATGTGTTGTTGATGCATGTCTTAGTTTCATATTTTCATGATGTACTTACATGCATGCAATTTACTTTCAGATAAAAATTTTATTGGATAAAGTGTAAGACTTCTGATTCACCCCCCCCCCCCCCCCCCCCCCCCTCTCTCATCAGTATTCATTCCATATTTGAATATTCCAACAATTGGTATCAGAGTGGATTAGGTTCTCACAAGAAAAAGCCTAACAGCTTGGAGGAAAAGATCTAAAGATGGAAGTTTTCAAACTTAGAAAGATCATTGAAAATCAGGTGATAGATGCGCAACTAGCTCTGCATAGCTTGGAGGAATCTAGAGATAAGTTGAGAAACTCATTGAAAAGAAGGAAGGATTTAGCCATAGCCGAAAATGAGATAAACTACAAGGAAATTGATACCACAAATATATTTTCCAATGGAGATACTAAAGATTTTGATGCAACAATTGCAGAACTGATGGAGAAAAACAAAGTTCAAACAGATGAGATAAGATCTCTCAAGATGGAACATGAATCACAGGCCATAATGTTATGTGAAATCACTGAACAAAAGAAAAGAGCAGTTGAAGATAAAGTCATGATGGAAAATGACAAAAGGAATCTTGCAAATATACTTGAAGAAAAATGTACTGAATTAACAAGGATCTCAAACATGCAGATGGATACACTTGCCCAAATGGTGAACCTTCATCATGAACTTAATGTGAAAGACATTGAGATCTCTACACTAAAGATGCAGAATGAACAATTGCAGAATGACTTAAGAAGAGAAAAGGAAATTTTAGAAAGCTTCAACAAACCCAATGAAGCCATCAAGTATTTTGAGCAATTACTAAAATCCCCAAGATCAACCCATGATACATCAAGACTTGGATACAACAACACTAAAGTTGGAGAGTCATCAAAGAGTGCTGAACAAAGAAGCGACAAAGGTAAAAGTGTCAAACTTACATGTCATTTCTATGGAAAGAAAGGACATACATCTAATGTATGTAGAAGCAAGAATGCCCATCAGCATGATAAGCCTAAGAATGTAAACTATTTTCATAAGTGCAAGAAGCAAGGTCATCAAGCATATGAATGTAGAACCAAGACCATTAAGACATCAAGATTTGAGGGTCACTGTCATAATTGCAAGAAATATGGACATAGAGCTTTTGAATGCAGATCAAAGCCTATGTGGACATCAAATCAACCAACAAAGACATCAAACCATGAATTTTGGGATTACAGCACCAGGTACAGTTGTCACTATTCTCAAGAATATGTACATATATCCCAGAATTGCATAAGAACACATTTCAGGGGGAACTAGAAAAGATGGTTGAGTCAAACCACATGTTTCAGTTGCTTAAAAACTAGTCATGTTAGCAGGAATTGCCCAACAAGGTCAAAGGCACCAAGTTCTGAGTACAACAATGGAAAGTCAAAGATAGATGTTGAACACATCAGAAGTTAGATGAATAAGACATGGAAGAAGAAAGATGAGTGTAGCACATCAAATGTAGAGATCACTTCACCTAGTGGGTCAAGTGATCACACTTCATCTAATTAAGTAAGAATGGGTGTGTGTGGGATTGATAAACTAAGTTACATCATACATTAGTCCCAAAACATAGAAGTACTGCAAAGAAGAAATCAACATAAACAAAGATGCTAAGCAAAAATTAAGAATCTTGCAAAATTTGCCGAAGTTGCCTTCAGGTGCCAAGTTACTAATAGCGATCGAGTTGATAGATGATGCCGAGCTGTGAAATATCAATGGGAGCTGAGCGAAGTGAAACACAATGAGTGCCGAGTCATGTCAAAATCCTTTAGGTGCCAAGTAGACAATTGTCAGCACACTAAGCATTAATTTCTCTATTTTGAAGAGTACATAGTTCAATTTTCGATCATTTCTTACCATTCAAACACGAAGCAAAGATGAGAAGAGCGCAGAAGGTCAAGGCTAGCTTAGAAGCCATTTGTGAAGATTTTCACAATGATTCAGCATGAGTCCCATCAATTTGAGGTATTTTATTTAAGTGTCGAGCTATGTAGTGTTTATAAACTTGTTTAAACTATAAACCCTAGTTTGGCAAACAATGGCATCTGGGTCTGGAACCACTAAGAGCAAAGAGAGTCATGAGATACAGTTGGTTAGTAATGAAGTTAAGCAACTAGAATTCAAGCCCATTCCAGAAGTTGCAAATAAGAATGATCCCATAGGTGTATTATCAGTTACTCCTGATAATTTTTTTATGGTCCAAGATGTTCGTAGATGCTATAACTGCAAAATTGGAGCCATAGGAGATTTAGAAATTTACAATGCATATGACAAGCTATGTGAGAACAAGATACTGAAAGATGAGTTTTCAATAGTCGAGAGAAAAGGATTGACCAAAACCCTAGAATTTCTTATTGTTTTCAAAGTTTAATGGGTACACATAGTTTTGAGCAGAATACATGATGGAGCCTTTTGGTTAGAAACAGGGCCAGTGAAATTCACAAAGAGAACTGTTCATAGGGTTACTGGTATTCCAACCCTAGATCGGCCAAAGACCTTGCGTAGTGACAAAAGGGAAGTAATGGAGAGAAACACGGGTACTAAATTATTAATACAATCAGAGAACCCCTACTGGATTTTGTTGTGAGAATCATCTCACAAAAATTCTATCAGTCAAGCAGGTTAAACAGTGTGCCTTGTATAGCAGTTGATGTTGCATACAAATTGATTAAAAAGGATCATACCTATGATCTAGTAGAGCTCATGTTTCAACAGATTAATGAGAATCTAGGAGCTATAAGGAAGAGCAAGGGAGCACAGTGCAAATTTGGATCAATTTTGGTGTGCATGTTTTTCTATCTGATGAAAGAATTCCCTTCTATGGGTAAGGTGAGATGGAGTCCAGAAAAAACAATTTTTGAACAAATCAATGGATATATTGAATAGATGGGTGATAATTTTGATGCCCAAATGACTAGTTACTTTGAGGACTTCAAACAGTCCATGAAACAAAGAATGAGGATTCTAGTTTCATTGACTGACAAATATGAAAAAGACATTTGTTTTCTTGTAGATATTGATTATACCTATATACAAGTAGTCATATCTAGAGTAAGATGGCTTAGGCCACTAGGCTATGAACTTGACATTGGTCAAGCCTCTGCAGCAATAACAACCCTCCTTACAGAAGAAGTTGATAAGAATGCAAACACCTTTGGAACCTATGATGTTGTAAAATCAAGGGTAATAATAGATTTGAAAACTGCCTCAGCAGTAAAGAAGAAAGATAAATTGGTAAGGCGAATCAAACAAAAATTTGGTGTTGAAGAAGAAGGAACAACAGAAGAGAAAGAAGAAGACATTGAAGATGAGGGAGATGAACCACAAGGTCTGACTCAAGGGTTAGGAGAAGATAAAGAGGAAAGTGCTGAGGAAGAAGAAGCCAAGGAAGCACAAGTTGAAACCAAGGTCACAAAAAGAAAGGCCACAACTCCTCCTGCTCCTCAACCCAAGGGAAAGAAAGTAGCTACTCCAGCACCAAAGAGACCTACTACAAGGGTTGCAACATAAAAAAGCCTAAGAGGAGGCAAGAGAGAAAAAGAAAACTTCAAAGAAGACTCCTGCTTGAGCCAAAGAAGAAAAGAAAATTTGTTGCCCAGCCTCAAATAGATGAGGAGAAGACTGAGTCAGAGGACAACAGCCAATTTCAAGTGGTAAGGCACAAATCTCATACTACTATTGATAAATTATGTTCAAAGATCAAGAATGATGATTTGAAAGGTTTAAATAACCTAAATTTTTCTAAGCTCACCACAGAAGAACAAAATAAATTAGAGGAATCAGTGTATTCTATGATGGTTGAGTATAAAGACACACCTCTAGAATTAGATGAATCAATGCCTAAAGAATTATACAAAATTGTAGAGGATAAATGGCATTTTTGTTTACAAATGGAAAGAGAGATAAGGGAATCAACATTAGCTAGATTGTTGCCTGATTTGACTAAGGATCAAGTAACAAATGCATTTAAGAGGCATAACAATAGATTCACTCCCAAACATGGAGCTTTCATCATTTTACAAAACAAAGTTGAGGAGGTAGTTACAAAATCCACAAGATTGTGGAAGATAGTTTACAAGAAAATAGAAGATGTGTATAATGAAGAATATAAGGCAGAGGCAAGTGTCAAGATAAAGGAGAAGAAGGAATCAAGAATCAAAGAAAAATAAAAGAAACAAGTGGAGAAGAAGGTTGAAGAAGAAAAGGAAGATGAAAAGGCACATACAAAGGAGAAAGAGGAAGAGAAAGATACAGCTATGCAACAAGATCAAAGTGTGCAAGACACACAGGTATCCACTCCTAGTCCTCCTCATGCCACCATCACACCTGCAGAGATTATCAAAATCAAGGATGTTACAGACACTTCAAGTCCAAACATCAATCCATTAACTGCAGAGGATTTAGAAATCCTTGACCAATCAACACTAGTAGAAAAATTATGTTCAAATCCTGTATTGGTCAGTGTTGATGAATTGCAGAATCCAGTAGTCAAAACAAAGGCAGTCAAGGAGAAAACACAAGAACCACCTTCGATCATACAACCTACTAGTATTCTATTCCTTCCTCCACCACCTGCACCAAGTGTAGTCATTGACACACTTTAGATGCCGAGTATAGCAGTAGGGGAAATTAAAGAAACATCTGAACAACCAGTAAGTTCAACCCCACCTAGTGGTCATCAAAAGGATATACAAGCTGAAGAAAAAGATGAGACAAGCAAGAAGGAGGAGTTTGCAATACAAACATTGGTTTCATTACCCAAATCTGGTACTCCAACACAGACTCTTTAGCAGTCGAGCACCAATAGGTTACAATTACAAATTAGGACACTAGGCTCGAGCTCATCAAACGTAGTCAGGACACTTCACTATGGAATTCCTGAGCTTGATGAAGAAATAAAGGTTCCATACTATGAATCCAACACTCTCACTGAAGAGAAGATCAATGAAATTCAGAGT
The DNA here is from genome assembly GCA_028749045.1 of Cupressus sempervirens. Taxonomy (NCBI): domain Eukaryota; kingdom Viridiplantae; phylum Streptophyta; class Pinopsida; order Cupressales; family Cupressaceae; genus Cupressus; species Cupressus sempervirens. The sequence continues at coordinate 761,758,310 of CM053784.1, read as the reverse complement.
GCATTGGATAGAAGAAGGAGACAAGAAGCACTAAGAAGAGAACACAAGTACAAGCTTACCTTGAATGAAATCAAAGACATATTCACAGAAGCTTTCTGCTTACAGTCTCTAGATGAGTCAAGGCCAATTGTAGAGAAACTATCTGATATAGTTGACTAGGTGACTAGTGAAGAATAGGAAACAAATGCCAAACTACTGGAATGGTCAGAAAGAAAATTCCAAGGCAAGGTAAACAAGAAAATATCCAGTGATATAGCACTGTCACAAGTAGAGTTGGCTAAGAAAATTGAAATAGTCAAACCTGTACTTGGAAACATATTTTCCCTGTACAACAAGTTGTGTGACTTTTCCACATTCACACAGGACACTAGCCAGAAGATACTGAGCTTGGAGAAAAATTTGAAGATTTCTAGCATGCAACTCCCTACAAATTCGGCTCAAAGTGAGAAGCATTTTGCCCAATTGCTTCACACACAAAGAGAGCTAGCTATCTTAGCAGCAAAGGAAGCAACCACAAAAGCTAAATTGATGCAAATTCAATCCTCTATTACTCCTCATTTGGAAATACTTCACAAGGAGCAGATGAATGCAGAGACAGTCCTCAAGAAAGACCCCAATCTTTCTACAACTAATGGACTTGTACACCTAGCAGCAGAGATTGACATTCAGCATAAGTCATTGGATGTTGCACTAGCAAATTGGGATGCATCTTTGAAGGTACTCCTTGAAGTAAATAGTACATTTTTGGCCAAGTATGGCATTTCCTTATAAGACCCTTAACATAAGTGTCAAAAAGGGGGAGAATAAATATGAAGTGAGTGTCAAGTAGAGATTAAGTATGGGGGAAGTTAAGTACAAAATGAAATGGAAAGTATGATGAAAGGGGGAGATAGAGAATTTTTGACAAATTTTGATATAATATATTAGTCAAAATGCAGAAATAGGACAGAAGTCACTAAGTGTACAAGGCATAATCAACTCACAAAGAGTCATAAGGTATATTGTTATTTGTTTCTAAAATTTTTGAAGCAAATAAGAGGATGCATGAAATAATGCCAAGATCACAGGATCTTAGTTAAGTGTTTTTTGCCACTCATGTCAAAGGGGGAGATTGTTGGTTTAAAGAATAATCTTGACAGCTGAGTGTCAATACACTTAACCATTTTTTACTATACATGTCGAGCAAAGAGTAGGTGCCGAGTGATATCAAGTGTCGAGTGATATGAAGTGCTGAGTGATATCAAGTGCCAAGTTATTCAAGTGCTGAGTAACATAAGGTGCTGAGTGATACAATTTTCTTTAGGTGTTGAGCTATCTAGGAAACAGCATGTGCCAAGCATCAGCAATGCTTCAGGAGCTGAGTAACTCAGGATATCAGCATAAGAGTTTGTAATTGCACAAACTATTATGCAAACCATTTTTGTAGCCGACATAAGGTAAATCTCGAAAGATCTAGAGATAAGAACGAATCTTTTACATTTCCTATGCAATCTGTATGTAGCCAATTGCAAAATTGGAAAGGCATGCAACCAATCAGCAAAAAGGGAAGTATTGAGCGGGAAATTGAGATTCAATGAGGATCGTAGATCCATATCTAACCCTAAGTCTTCAAAGTCTTTTTAAGGAAGACAAAAGATTCACTGTAATGATGATGAGAGAAGGAGAATAGTGTTAAAGGACAAAAGTTTAGGAAAGCAAGTGTTTGATGAGTGTAGACACTTCCTCCACAGGAATCATAAGTATCGAAGTATGGAAAAACATCTTTTCAATGGGAAAGAAGAGACTACATCAAAGCCACGAAGAATGACACCTCGCCTATGGAAGTTGAAATATAATAGAATTAATCATTGAGGTAATGTCATTCTACCTAATGGTTTATGTTTGTAATTTATATATTTCTATTGTGATTTTTGTTTACTAATTGTGTAATTGATGATCATGAAGGTCGTCAAGGCAATACTGACAACCTTCCAAAGGGACTAAAAAGTTATCCCAGACAATTTAGCAGGTTGCCCTACTACAAGCACTTACAAATTGTGCATTTGTTTGATTCTATGCATATTGGAAAGAATATAACAGAGACATTGTGGAAAATATTGGATAGAAGGCGTGACAAAGAAAAAATTGTCAAAATTTGTAATGACATTCATGAATCCAATCATGCATTGAATAATTTCATTCACTCAAATAGTAACAGAGATCAGATTAATATAAGTGCCCTTCCTTGGTTATTAACGGAGCAGCAAAGTGATGCCATAAAAGAAGCCATACAAAAAATTTGATTTCCCACAGGATTTGCTGTGAACATAAACAATCTCATATAAAAAAAAAAAGTGAATTTGGGCTAGGGCTAAAAATGCATGATTGGCATACTTTCATCAAGGTAAGTTATGTTCTTTTGTATTTACAATATATTCATAAACTACGTGTACTGTTCATTATGTTATTTTAGAAAACAATGAAATGATTGGTTTATAATTACTGCAGTACGTGCTTCCTCTATCTCTCCCAGAGCCCTTCAACAATAACATCAAACAAGTGATATATGATCTTGGAAAATACATGAGGTAAGCAGTAATATCGGTTCAATTTGTTGTATATATTTATTATATTTGTGAATTTTTTTCTTGCTATGTAATCTATTGTATATTATTTTGTAAAGTCTCGTATCTATATATTTTTTGTGACTTGAATCTCTTAATGTAGGTGGTTGTCATCTAAAGAAATCCATAAAGAAGATATAAACTATTGGAAGAGAAGAATTCCTCATTTACTATGTGAAATGCAAAAGTGTCTACCTCCAACTTTTTTCAATGCATAGGAACACTACCTCATACACCTAGTTGAGGAGATTGAATTGTGTGGACCTGTACACACTAGGTCAATGTGGATGGTTGAGAGGCACTTGAAATATTTGAAGGCTTTGGTTCAACAAAGAACACATCTTGAGGGTTCTATGGTAGAGGGATATATGGTATACTAGACTATGGTGTACATTACTGAATATCTTCTTAAGTTTGCATCAAATATTCGTGTAAATCACATTTGGGATCTCGAGCCTTTTAAAAAATTAGAAGGGGAGTACTTGATGGGGAAAGGTACATTGAGGAAAGTGAGAGGTAATAAATTATAACATATTATTGTAATAAATTATTTCTTAATTTTCAAAATAAATCAGTTGTAAGTTGTCTATTTTTTTTTGTACAAGTGTTTGAGAGCAGGATGTACTACATTTGTATATTGCAAACAATCTTTGGATGACGATATGGATTGAACGATGTCAACATTCTGGTCGAACATTAACATGGGAAGGTGTATCTTCATTGGTTAAAGAAGCTCATCATAATGGAGATTCCAATGTTACGCAAAGGGAAATATATTTAGCATGTGGTTTAAGAGATTTCCAGGTATGTACAAATTTATTAATCACCCGTATGTTTATCAACTCATGATACAATAAGTTTGACATGTTTCACATATTACTGCAGGTTAAACACCACAAGGCTACGTTCTATAATGGTCAAAAATTTTGCGTCAAAGTGTTGGATGACACAAAGAAAACTTGTGATTCAAGAATAATTGCAGTCTTTCAAGTGACTAATATTTCATCTAGAAACGACTTACATCCTCGAGAGTCTAAAAATCAATACTATGGCATTTTGGATGATATACTAGAGTGTGACTTTAGTTCCTTCAACTTAGTACTCTTCGTTGTCAAATGGTACAGGCTATGACTTAATCCAAATGATCTTGATAGAACTGTTATTGAACATGATAATGGATTTACAATGGTTAATACAAGGTCATTTGAGCCAGTTGGGGATGAGCCCTATGTTCTTCCAAGCCAATGTGAGCAGGTATTTTACTCAGAGGTTCCACATAAACTAGGTTGGTCATTTGTTGTTAGACATGAACCGAGAGGAAGGCCAATAAAGTATAATGTGATGGAAGAAGAAGATACTAAAGAAGTAGAAGATGATGTAGATGTTGCTACTGATGATGATGATGAAGATGATGTTGATGTTGATGATGATGATGTTGATGATGACAATGATGACGACGATGACGACGACGATGATGATGGTGAGGATGATGATGATGACAATGATGATGATGACGATGAGGAGGATGATGATGATGACGACAAGGATGATGATGATGACAACGACGAGGATGATGATGATGAAATTTAGAGGTATGCCATCAATCCTTAATCTATTTAATATTAATTTCTTGATAGAAATATATTTTTCTTATATGGTTACATAGTTTATTCATTATCTATTTAAAATCTACAAGTTTCAACTAGAAATAGAATACTGCTAATCTAAATTAACTATTAATCTAAATTAATTAAATAAAACTATTTAAAATACATATTGATGCATGAATGTATTGAGCCTTATTTTCTTTTAGGTCAAAAGCATTTTTAAGTGTTTAGTTTAGAAAAGGGAATTCATTAAATATCTATAAAAGGGAGTTGTACCTAGAATAAAATTCATAGGGAAAACATAATATAAGTGCTTAGCCCTTCACTATGCCTACTTCCCTAGTGGGCTTATAATGTGAGCTTGATTTAAGTGTTATATTGTGTACCTTTTAATATTTTAAATTTTTATGTGATGCTTATGATGGATGTGATTATGATTATGATGTGATTATACTCATGATAATTGAATTACATTTGCAAGAAACTGAACCCCTTTCAGGAGCATCCCGCATAGTCTCATGGATCGATAGGTGTAAGTCAATACTCCTTATAGATAGTCTATTTAATACACTTATCAATAGTAAGATTGATGTCTTCTAAGATCTCTCCCATTTTTAGGTAACAGCGAATAGGTATTTGTCAGAAGTGTCTTCCTCGAGTGAGGGAAATATAGGAATAGAAGAGGAAAGTGAGACATGCAGTTTATCTAGAACAGGGAGATTAACTAGAGGTCAAAGGACTAGAAGGAAATTCAATAAATGCATGAAATTTTTCCTTGCTCAAGGGGGGTCATGTTCTTATGATGATGAGATGGAAGGTGACATCGACGTGCCCTTGAGGTACCAACATCTACAGAAACACTGGGTACCCAAGGAACTTCCTCCAATAAACACTAATTTTGTGTTAACAAGAGGATATATAGCATAGCACCATCATCATTACATGGTTTGGGCCTATTTTCTATGGACGGCATAAAGGTGTCTTACAAAAAAGTTTCTGAATTGATGGAGTATGTTGGACCATGTTACGATTACAAAAGTTGGATGCATATTGTTCAATATAAAAAAAAGTATGTGTAGGTATGCCCTCTCGAAAAATTATATACAACAGCAAGACAGTAATCAAAGTAAAAGTGTGGCTATATACATTGATGGAAGCCCAAAAGCAACAGGGAATATTGTGGGTTTTATAAATAGTACACGAGCCAGGTCAACTATAAAGCAACCCAATTGCATATTTGAGGCGCACGAGGGAAATCGTGTATTCATCTATGCAATAAAATCAATACGTGCAGGGGAAGAGCTTCTTATTGATTACAATTTGAACCACATAGATACAAACGAGGCTACTATCATGGGGGTGGTACATACTATTAAACCAACTTCTAATCAATGATTCCAACATACTATTTAGTCAATAAATTTTTTGCTAACATTTTTATACTTGATCTTTGACACAGGGGCACAATATGGAGCAACCACCCGAAGGGGATGTCGGCAATGTTCCCAGCTCATCTACACATGAGCAGGTAAAACTCATTGTAATTGTGCAAACTAGACAGAAGCCAAATGTTATTTTTTTAATGTTGTTTTCTTCATTGTTTTGGAGTAATTTTGATAATACTAATACTATTGTTGTCACAGAGGGCCAGTGGTCGAAGGGAGGGAAAGGAACCTGCACTCCCTCAACAGTTTGCCCCTAAGGAGGACCCGTTTTATATTGATTTAGCAGATACCGATGACCCGATCGGTTCAATTAAAAAGTTGCTAAAGAAAATTGGCAGAGAAATTATACGCTTGGAAACCATTAAGCCTACTACTCAGGAAATAAAAAAATAGGGCATCTGAATTGTTGCACACCTCTGAAAGCTTAAAAGTAAGTATTAATGAAATTTTTAATTATAACAAGAGTTTAATAATGGTTTTTATGTTATTCTCTTTTATGACATTAATTAAAATATGGATGTGTTGTCTTTACAGAGTTTTTTGTGTGATTTTGAGCCCCATTCCCATGATGAGGGTGTTGCAGGTGGTTCAAGTAGATCACATGTTCCATTCCCCACTTGTGTTTTCCATTGAATATAGATAGGAATTATCATAATCATTGATAATACATGCAGTTAAGACTGAATTTATGCATGCGTTCTATATTTATGCATGCTCTAATAATTTTATTCTTCAGCTTCAGATCCTATGATGACGCTGCCTCCATCCAGGACAACCACAAATCTCTTTCCAACTATTGAATCGACAACACGCAGCTTACAGGCATCGACTGTTGAACCATCTACTCGTACACAAATCCCTCTTTTTCTCTCTTTTTTTATGTGTTTAAGTGTTATGTTTTTACGATGTAGATTGTAATGACCCCCCTTTGGTAGTCACTCAACGTTTAAACTTTTTCACAATTTTTTTACAACTATTTATTTGATACGCCTTTGGTTTTTATAATTCACGTGAATGATTAACTAGACTCACATTTCTATTGTCTTTGAACTCAAACATTACTTTTTCATGTATTTTTCACATCTTCTTGCATGAATCATCACCTTCTTTTGACTGTTACAATTGCCAACTCCTGTTCAGTTGCTATTTCAATGAGTACACCAAGCTTGCACAAATTATACTTGTTCACTGCAGCCTGAACAGATTTACACTAACCACTAAGCTTGCACAAATTATTCATCAAAAGAGGATGAATGCACATATGGAAACCAACATAGTGGCTTGAAATAGGCACTGGACACATTAAACTAAGATTTTCTAGGAATTCTGAAAATATGGACGCTCATATTTATTGATTAATTATAGATGTAATATCCCATTTTTGGATAAGCAAGGAAATAGGGATAATTACCTCTACTTCCTTTTTCACTATGCCAAATAAATGGAAAATAACCAAGTAATGAAAGTTACACTTAGATAAACTTCTATATACAAATTGAAATAAATGCGATAACTGATATAAAAGTGTTTTATCCTTATGGATATGGTTTATCACTTTATTGATATGAATGTGCTAATGTATCTCATGTATCTGACAATCTTATGCAAATGATTTATTGCTTTCAGCAGTGGCTATGATATCTAATAGGAAAAAGTATATACCCAACAATTGATGAGATGATGTTGCCTATGGTGATACAATTTCTATATCTTATCTTATCTTTATAGTTTATGTAATGGAGTGTGATATGTTGCTTATAACAATGATATTTCTCTTTTAGATACAGAGTTTTGTACTTGCAATGTCTGATATAGAGATTGAGTTGCAGTGTCAAATATGGATATATATTCTTGTAAAGTTAATCTGATGTTGTTTTGGATGTCTATCTATTACATGCAATCAATGATGGATGCCATGTCTGATCTATTATCCTTAGTCCCTACAATTCTTAGATGCATCTCTGATTTGCCAATATATGCCTGTACGAAAATGCTAATGGCAGTTTCCTCTAAACAGAGTAGACCGAACTGTTAATTTATCTAAAACAGGTTAATTTATCTGAACTTATGAAACTTATGAAACTTTTTGCAATAGGAGATGCAACATCATTCCCTAGATTTTCCTATGTTCCTAGTATGGGAATGGTGAAGGATGTCATATTGATCGTCAGTGACGATGAAGGCATTCCATTAAAAGTAGCCAAAGTTCTAGGTACTTTAAAGTTATTATTCTATAGTGATATAATAGTAATTTAGTTTTTGATCACTCTTCATCGACTAATGATCCCATGATTGTTTTGTAGGGAATGATGTTTTTTGGAAAAAACTTGGTGATGAGTGTTTGCAAATATTCGGGCCCACCGTGCGTACCTTGTGGAATATCATATCCTAACTAAAACTCCAAACCACTATTTTGATTTTAGATCATTGCTAGAATAGTTTTCCTTTCCATCCATTTCTTGAACTATATTAAAGGTAGCTTCACTTCATTTATGAGTCTAACATGTTTTTTTTTACTTAAAAGGTGGAATCTCCAAGACAAAAAGTTGAAGGATGATCTTATAGAGAGCATGACCCAACTCTTTGGACCTCATGCATTCAAGAGAAACAAGCTCCTTGAAAAAGTTGGTTTATGTTTGAAGTATATTAGGGACCAGTATAGAAAAATTTTACAGGATAACCCTAGGTACGAGCGTCCACCCTATGTTCCTGAGGCTGAGTGGCAGGCTCTAATTTTGGATGGGGAGTATAAAGCTGACAAGAAAAATACAATTACACTAGTAGAGAGTAAACCAAGGTATGTGATACTGTTGAGAATGTAATTATGTACTAATTAACCTCTATATTTATACTATCTAACATATTTCAAACTTTTCACAGATTTCCTGACACATCAAAGGAAACAAAGGCAAGACTAGAAAAGCATGGGACACACAAGCTCGGCTCTGGTGGTTTTTTGAAACTTCAAGCATGAGTTGTAAGTATTCCTGATCCACAACTTTTGCAACTTTTGTATTTCCTTTTGATATTTTAACTACCCTCCATTGGTTGATGAAACAATGCAAGTAAAATTCACCATACCATGCAAAAATGCAGGGCTCAGAGTTCAAGAGATGCCTCATAGAAGAGGATAAGAGAATTGGCTTCCAACAAGGCTATAGAGCCATGGCTGAATGGCTACGAGTTGAAATCAGTGTGGAAGGTTCTAATAATGATGCATCTGAGCCACAAGTAAATAAGCTAAATGAAATTTATTTCAAATTGAATACTTTACCAATTAGTCTATTTTATGTTAAGTTCCAATATAAAGTGAGTATATCTATTTTAAGCAAGCAATGATAACAATGCGTAGGATGTTTGAATGCAGCCTGACAATCCTTCTACACAATCTGTGAATGTTGAAGGTTCACATGATGTGCATCCCAATGGTGGAGGTATACATTTGCTATTAAATTTTTTATATGTAATTGCAATTGGTGTTTGGTTTAACGTAACATTTTGTATAGCAGTTGTAGAGGATCGAGGGGTTGATGTTCATGAGCGTGTTGACATTGAGTCCAGACAAAATGATGTGGTCAGATCAGGTAAAGAGTGCCATAGTTATGTTATTTAAAATAAGTAAATACTTGTAATAATTATAATAAATTATTTTTAATTTAAGTCTTTTATTTGTTATTGCAGAGGACCCCCCTTTGCAACAGCATAGGAATTTGAGATCATCAAGAATAGAGAAAAGAACTGATGAGGGGGGAATTGATGATGACATTGATGCTCCTCTTAGAGCTTACATAGAAAAAAGAAATAGAAAGAAAAAAAAATGATTGTCATCTACATACCTTAATTAATAATGACTGAATTTCATGTCTCAATGAATTTAATTATGTGCTAATGAATGTTCATGAATTATGTGTTAATGCAAAATATTGATGAATGTTGCATGTTTACGAATCTAATGCGTTAATGAATGTTATCATGGATATTGATTGAATGTTACATTTTATTAATGGTTGAATGAATGAATGAATGTTAGATGTTAACGAGGAATGTAGAGTGATATTAGGGGGAGGAGGGTGGGGCCAAATGAGCTTCCACCTTCACGTGGTTGGCCCTATTTAGTAGAGAATATTAAACTATTCTCGAAACAAAGTGAAGCTCAATAAGATGTAAGTGAAGCTCAAATTGGCACAAATAGGGAGTCAATATGATGTAAGGGGTCATTTGAAGTCCTAGGGTGCCCTAGGAAGAGTTATGGGTGGATGGTAGTGTTTACTTGATGTAATAGGCTATTAAAGCCCCTAAATTATGTAAAATGCACTCAAAGTGCAAGATCTTGTAAAATTGCCAACATTGGCAACATAAGCCAACTTAGGCTTGAATGGGGTTAGTTAAGGTTATAGGTGTGTGAAGAGTGTTTTAAAAGGTCTTTTAGAGTCATTTAGGAATGAAATTATAGTTGTCATAAGTCTTTAGCTAAGAAAAGGTCACAAAACATAATCAAAGGTAATGATGTTAAAAAAGGTAATGAGGTTTTTATCACTAAAAGTGAAGAGCTTGTTGCTTTTTGAACTCCACTTCTAAGGATACTTGGATTATTTCCATATTTGACAACTTGTGAACACATTGAATTATAATATTATTGTCTTTCGGCTTAGTGAATATCATTGTGGTTTCACTGTCAGAGATCGAAAAACATCTATTTTTTGTTTCATTAGTATTCTTTGTAGCATGCAACAGTGATTTATGTCAATTGATGCAGTTCCAGAGAACGGAGGTGAAACTACAGAGTTGGAGGTATATGACTTTAAAGGAGATGGAGGAATAGCATTAGCTATGTACAATACTGATGAGGTATGTAGTCCTTTCTTTTATGAAAAATATAATTTCCTGTTCTAATTCTAATTGAGCAAATCTCAAACATTCAATTATGATTAATTATTTATGTGCAGTCTATTCATGCATTTGTTGATGCATCAATGGCAACAGCTTATGAGAAGAAATGGCCACTTTACCTGAGTACTAAAAACACAATTTAAAAAATATATGATGGAAGGTATGTTTTCAAATCAATACAAGGATTGATGATCTTATTTTTACCTTTTTCTCTAACACACCTTACTTCCCATGTTATCATTCTTTATGATTCTCTAGCTTAATAATCCTCATATTCTCGGAGATTCTTCTTATATGTGACTTAAATTGGTTGGTTTAAAGATATCTTCCAGGAGGTATATGAGGCCAGTTGGAAAGCTAAATACGACGCAATAGGAATTTGGTTGGTTTTGTTTCTTGGCACAATAATATGAAGATTGCAATGTTGATTATCTTGACTTTGTCGGGCACACAATAACTTCTTTCAATGATTGATTCATGAATAGGTATGAGCATAGGCTTATTGATGACATGGTAGCCTATGCTTTGAAGAGTGATGGTGCCTATTTTCGGGCATGCAAAAATTATGACGGTGATGTGTAGAGTGATTTCCTTGCGCAGGGTTAGTGGTGCAAAATACTATTTTTCATTGAATCTGGCTTTGAACTGATCATTATATTTAATCTTACATATATCTATTGTTTTTTTAAGGAAGGAAGCATGATTACTTTCTTTAGAAGCAAACCTGACTGGATTTTCTATTTTCAGGATTTGGATCTCTTGGTCTGATTACATCTGTCCTGGTGAGATTGTAATCCACTTTACTATTATATATAACTTGGTTCAATTACCTATTTGTTCGGTGTATATTTTTTCTTACAGGTAAATCATTTTTAAACACGAGATTATTTAATAGTGTTTATGTTATTTTTCAACAAACATGCACACATTCATCATATTATATACCCTCATTCTTATTCATACTTTAAGTTGGTTTAGATTTGGTTCATGAGTTTTATGCTCTAATTAAATATTTTGCTAAATTAAGCTCAATTTTCATATCCTGTACTTGGGGTATTGCCTCTGATTTTTCATGGCATTCATTTCTGAGCAAGCTTGTCTGTATGTACACACCATGACATCTTTACATGGACATTATGTATTGCCACTTTTATCCATTGGTGGAATTGCATGCATTTAAATGTCTGGCAAATGTGTCCATGATTCTGTGTATTTTTGTAGCAGTGAAGAGCTTATATTTCAAAAGTGAAACTTTGGGAGTTAGATCTGCAAGATTGCATTTGACATATTCTATTTTATCACTATATTTTCCTATCAAAAATTATTACAGTCTGCACCTTTAACTAGATCTACTTTGTTAAGATCATATGATGCAACATCTGTACTTTGTATGCATAGCATACTGCTAGGGAATTTAGAGGTAGATGTCTCAACATGCATTTTCACTTTTCATGCAAAGATTACATGCTGACCTTTCTAAAGGTTATTTTAGAGTGTGAAATATTTTTAGGTCTTCCAGTAAATATTCTGTCAGATGGAGTTGTTAAATTGTAATTCTATTGTCAACTAGGGTAGCAGTGCTATAATTGTAATGTTTTTTACATTACAGTAGTTCTTTATTTTTGTTGAAGGCAATTTAGATTTCTGAAAGTGACTAATTTAGTTGTTGGGTCTACTGTTAAAGTTCTCAATAATCTCAATTTAACATTAGAAGCATCGCCAAGGCTATCTTCCATCTTTGTTTCTAGGCATACACATAAATGCTGCTAATTTAATAGTATTTGAACAAAATGCTTAGTCATCTATAGATATCTCATGGTTCCCTTCCAATAAAATGGCCCAAAAATTAGGAGTGCATATTTGAATCACACAACCTGACGATAACTGTGCACCTCTAGAGCTTGAAGAATGTCTTTGACTGGTTCCTTGTGGAACATTTACATTAGCTAACATCAATTGCCTGGCCTACCTCAGCCTCCTAAAATATGATGATTTGTCATCAAGCCCAATTTTGAGGTGTAAACACCGTTAATATTTTCCATATAGACTGGCATGTAATTTTAGGAACCTATTTGAATAAGTATATGCACTCTTTGCTTCCTGATTGTACGCCATGATCCATCATCAGGACAGTGACCTAGGGAAGAGAGAAGGAGTGAATAGAAGATCAAGACCAATAGAAGGAGTGGTGTGGGCTTAATGAGAAATGGAATATTTTTTTTTTTTGTTTTACTTCTCTTACCATCACAATTGCGACACCTATCCTAGAAATTGTGACACGATTGTCATTGCATCCACAACAACCTCGTCACAATTGATAGGGTTGGCGTCACAATTACGATGACTTGGTCAAGTATTGCGATAGGGTTGTTGTAGATGTGACGGAAACCCCATTGCAATTGCGACGGAAAGCACAGGAATTGTGACGGGGTTGATGTCAATATAAGTGGCTGCATAGCGACAGATAGGCGTCGCAATTGTGATGCCAATCCCAAAAATTGTGACACATTTTCTGTCGCATCCATAGCAACCCCATCACAATTGCTGGGGTTGGCATCGCAATTGCAATGACTTGGTCAAGTATTACGAATGGGTTGTTGTAGATGCGATGGCAACCCCGTCACAATTGCGATGGAAAGCACAGGAATTGTGACAGGGTTGATGTCAATATAAGTGGATGCATAGCAACAGATAGGCATCTTAATTGTGACAACAAAGAATAGACATCATAATTTTTGACTAAATAACTACAATGTCTATGTCTGTGCAGTGGTGACACATAGCTGTCGTAAATCGATGCCAAATCTATTAGTGTTTCAATTATAGATCTCCTTGAAATTTTTAATATGATCTTTTATTGTTTGTGATTCTCCATAGATGAACTGTGGGCAAAAAATTTCAATATTTTTGGGCAAGTCATGTAATGGTCTAGTTAGGTTCAAAGGTGAACTTTGGGCATTGAAGAAAGACATGGTGCATAATGATGGGAATGTGTGAAGTAGAATGTAAAGTGAACAATGATGATGGAATGTGTAATGTGCATGCATGAAGTTCTTGGTATCCCTTTATCACTATGATTCTTTTGAAAGTGACTAAGTTCTAGGAACTTGTGTTTATTTTGGAAAAGCGCACCTCTTAAGAAGCAAACTGTGTACCCCACGCACCTATGTACCTTGGAATAGTGACAGTTCAAAGAAAAATTTGAACTTGTAAAAAATGTAGAATTTTGAAATTGCAAGTTGTTTTCTTCTATTTTGAATGGTTGGGGCCCTCCTTCTAGCACAACTTCTATTGAGCTATCATTTTACACAATGCTTAACAAAAAGAATCCTTTTGGACTCCTCTCTTGAAAAGTTGATCTAAGATCAACTCCAAGGTTCCAGGTGATCTTGCGACCTATTGGAATATGCTCAATAGAAGATAAATATGAGTGTTCACAAGGAGGCCTTTGTTGGTTTGAACCAATTTTAGATAAGATGATCAATCTACTTGCTATCTCAAAAAAAGTAACAACAAAAAAAAAAAAAATTGTTTTTTTTTTGTTTATAATGAATGCAATTTTAACTATGCAACTATATGAATTCTTAAATTAACCAAGTTTTTGTAAAAGAAAATAAAAAAGATAGGGTAACAAGAAGTTTAAGAAAATGACTTGAAAATTAAATCCCTAATGGACATAAGCCACATAAAAAACATGTCTACGAGTTAGGCCTTTGAAAAGATTGGTAGTTAACCAATGAAAATAGGAGCAACACTTTCTTAATTCCACTGATGCAATCATCGATGGGAACTTAGTAACTATAAGATGTTTCACTTTTCATCAAATTGCAAGGCCATGGAAAGTGCGCTCATGCAAGACAAAAAGCTATGCAAGAAACAATAGGGTGATTTTTTCTCCAACTAAGTACATTAGTGAAATTTGTAAACATGTGCAAACACTAGAATTAAAAGATTACTCAATCAAAATAACACAATAAAACTATTGGCTCCATTACACTTCATGAACATACAATCACAAAATATAACACACTCGATAAGGAATAACTACACTTTGAATGAGAGCACCAATAAGATATAATATTGCATCAAAATAATAGTCTAGAATACATATTTAATTCTTGAATTTATAAGAAATCATCTCCTCAATTTGTGTTGAGAGTGAGAGATCTATTTATGCAAACATATGCTTCTAAACTAATAAAACAAATCTATTTATGTACAAACAGACTCTCTAACTAGTGTTAAGTAGGACTCCACCCTTATTTATATCATTTAATGGGTGCATGAGCCTTTACATGTCTTAAACAAAGAAAGCATGAGAAAATAAGAAGGAGAAATCTCTTAGATGATGTAGGAGTCTCTGGAGGCTCTAAAATTGGAAGCTTGGCCTTCCCTAGCCATTTTTGGGAGGTGAACTATCGTCAGAATGCATTTTCGGTGCATGGAAAGCTCTAAACTTGGAACTAGCAGTTAACTGTTGGTGCACCTCTATGAATAGCACACCTTGTACACCTTTGGAGAATTGCACCTTAGTGAAATTTGTGCAAGGTGCTCAATTCACCAAAAAATCAAAGTTTTCAATTTTGAAAATGGTTGTTGGGATTTTCTCAAATGAGGTCTAGGAGAACTCTTATATACTTATTTTTATATTTTATGATGATTTATACACTCTTTATAGCCAAAAATTTTCATATATTTGAACTCCTACTTCTTCTATCTGAAATTCCAGGGCACCTGTGTTGAATCTTGTCATTAATAGTTGTATAAGATGAGGAACCTGTTCTGGTTCGTGTGTCCAACCTCTGTATCTTTGATCTTTAGAGAAAATTACTCAATTTTTTCTTCTCTCCATCTACCTAATCCTTCCTATTCAAATACAAGGTGATCCAGATTATCCACAATGATCAAATGTTTGAGTCTTTTTCATATATATATATAACAAAAAAATTTAGGCATTTTTAACTAGCTTTTTCAGAGGTCTTCTGCTCAAAATTTCTAGTTGAAACTTTCATCAATGTGTAAAATTTGGTAACCAAAGGCTCACTATTTTAAAGACTAAAATTAGATTTTTAGTTCTTCTTCCCAATGGTGTAAACGATTTTGAATTTCGAGCTCTAGGTCAAAAGTTATGACCCTGACAAGTTAAGGATGCCTTTTTACCTACACAAAGAAGCAAACATTAGTCCATAGAGTTGAAAATCCAACCCAAAAAAACACTAACTAACAAAAAACTTATCCCAAATGCTCCAAAATAGTGAAAAACCAATTGAATCCCTCGTTAAGCCCCTGAAAAGAAAAACAACACACCTTGTGCACCATCATAGGTGTTTTAGTTGTGCTGAAAAGGCATTCAAAGACTCTTTTGGAATAGTTGCACACCTGTTCTCATGTGCACCCTTGTGAGGTGTGCACATGCACTTAGTGCAAGTGCAAAAAAGGGGGAACTAAGTTTTTCCCTTGCTTTGTTTAAGCATTAAGGGTGTGCACATGCGCACCTTTATGGAATGCACATGTGCACACCCTTATTGTGCCCTAAGGTATATTCTTTGAAAGGTGCACATGTGCACACCTTTAGCAGGTGCGCATGTGTACCTTTTCCTTAGTTTTCCCTTAGCTTAGCTTTTATGTTGCAAAAAGATAAGGTGCACACATGCACACCTATATAAGCTTGGAAAATGACAAGGTGCGCACATGCACACCTTGTCTTAGTCTTGATGCCTTAGGTTTTCTATTAGGTTTTTATTATTTCAAAGTATATACAAATTAGAAAAGTGTGCACTTGTGCATCTAGCACACTTGCACACCCTGGATGGATGGACATGTGTGCTAGGTGTGCTAGTGTGCCTTTTAACACAAAAGACGTTCAATTTTTCCAAAAAAAATCAGTTTTGGCACCTGGGTTTTCTCGATTAGGGACAAAAGCTCAACCCAAACACTAGGTGGAGTTCCAAAATGACCCTAAGCTCTGGACTAGGGATTTGGGAGATAAAAATTTTACCAAGGGGTCCCCATTTCTAGGAGAAATGAGGTGTACATTGTGAAACCACAACAAGTAAGATGACCAAGTCAAGTTTTTCAAGTAAGGCACATACTTATAATGATATTCTAAAATTATTGCATACTAATTTATGTGGACCAATGAGAGTAGAAAGTTATTATGGTGACAAATATTTCATACTATTTGTTGATCATTATTCTAGGACAATGACAATTATGTTCATGAAATTGAAGTCCCATGCTTTTGATAAGTTCAAATGGTATAAAGATAGAGTTAAAAAAAGAAACTAGTAAACAATTAAAATGCTCAAGATCTGATAGAGGTGGTGAGTTAATATCTATTGATTTTTCTAACTTTTATGTTGAGCATGGTATTAAGAGAAAGTTTTCAATTCCAAGGACACCACAATAGAATGGGATTGCTGAAATGAGAAACAAATCAATTGTTATTATAAAAGAACATTGTTGATTGAAAAAGGAAATACTCAAATGTTTGGAGAGAATTTGTTAGCACTGCAGTTTACACTCTGACTCAAGTTCAAATGAAGAAAGGAACAAACAAAATGCCTTATGAAGTCTAGTATGGTCATACACCTATTTTGAGTTATTTCAAGATATTTTGAAGTAAATGATACATTCATAAAGATTCAACGAATTATAAATTTACTTCAAATGGTGATAAAGGTATTTTCCTTGGTTATTCTTCCAAGAGAAAGGCCTATAAATGTTTGAATATTGTTGAAATATCTTAATGGAAAGAATGCTTCTAAGAGGGGGGGGTGAATCATAAGTACTAGCTTTTAACCTATTTTTCTCAAATTCTTAATAACATAATATTGAAATGTACATGCATGCATATCAACATTAAGAAATTATGAAAAACACATGTGCATCACTACATAACACTAGAAATTTTGGTAACCCAGAAACCCTCCAGGAAGAAGAAGGTAAAACTAGGGTGGGTATGATACCCACAAAATTATTGCAACAATAATGTTTGACCACTTCTGATGATCTGCCCTGTTAAAGGCTACAATACATTTTTAAATGTGACCTTGTTAGAGGATTTACAAACACTTTACATGAAGTGTTACCCTATTAAAGGATTTAATCACCTATTTAAAGGATCTACAAAATAGTTGTTAAGCTAACCTATCACCATAGGATTTCCTTTCTAATACAGTTGCTAGAGAGTATTAGGTATAATAAACGTGAAAGCTTACAATCCTTTGATTGCTGAATACAGGCACTTGATCTGCTTTCTCTAATCTTGATCCTCTGAGATCTGATACTCTTCACTCTGAAATAGTTTCCCTTACACACCTTCATCCATTCACACATACAATGAATTTTAATCTTCCTTATAAAGACATTCAAAAACTTAGGGTTAGATGTGGATCTATGATCCATATTAAATATCTATTTCTCACTCATTCCTTGTACTTGTATTATTGGTTGCATGCCTTCTCCATTTTTCTTATTGGCTGCATGTAGATTGCATAGGAAATACAAAATATTTGATCTTAACATTTTAATTCTTCAAGATTCATCATATGTCGACCATGAAAATGGTTTACATCTGAATTAGTAAAGTTACAAACTCATATGTACATTCTATGTTACTCGACACTTATAACAAACTAGCTTACTCGGCTCCTGTTCCATTTTTATATTGCTTGGCATCGTTTGTGACTCGACACTCAAATATCATTTAGTACTTGTATAATGCTTAGCACCTAAAGTCATTCGGCACTTGATTCTCACTCGACACTTGATCTTCACTCGGCACCTGAAGGCTACTCGGCACCTGAAGATCACTCGACACTTGTTGGTTTATTTGACTCAGCACATATTGTGGCTTGACATACACAGTGTGCTCGACTCCAATGTAGAAAATGGTTAAGTGTGTTGGCACTCAAATGTCAAAACCATTTTGAGACTAACAATCTCCCTCTTTGACATGAGTGACAAAAACACTTAACTGACCTTATGAGTACATTCATTAATCTACTTGGTATATATAGAGGTTCTAAAAACTTGATCAATATTGTGTAACTTACAATGCATACCTCAAAATTATTGTAACTCCCCCTGAGTTGATTATGTCATTTTGATAACCAAAATTGATGTTGTATATCATGCTCCCCTTTTATCTTGTCTCCCCCTATTTAACTTGTATAACTCCCTCATTCATCTTGTCTTCCCTATTCATCTTGTCTCCCCCTTTTTGACACTTATGTCAAAGGATTTTAAGGGTTAAGACCATATTTTTCCAAAAATGTGTTGTTTACCTCCATAATCATCCTAAGAGTTGTATCCCAATTACACAAAGCAATTTCCAATGACTTGTGTTGGATGATAGTCTCTGCAGCAAGGTGAATAAGTCCTTCTAAAGTAGAAAGGTTAGGATCTTTCTTGAGAATAGTTTCAGCATAGACCTGTTCTTTATGGAGTACTTCTAAATGTGGGTTAATGGAGGATTGGAGTTGTATTAGTTTTTCCTTGATGGTGGCCTCTTTTCCTATTAATACAGCTATTTCTTTTTGAGTGTGAAGCGTTTGAGCAAAATGCTTCTCAATTTGAGCTGGATCTTTGGGTAGCTACATGCTTGAAATATTCAAATTCCTCTCCAAGCTCATTATCTTTTGGCTAGTTTCCTGTGTGAAGTATGAAAAGTCACACAACTTTGTGTACAATGAGAATATATTCTCAAGTACCTTTTTCACTTTGTCTATTGCCTTTGCCAATTCAATCTGTGAAAGTGCTATTTCACTAGATATTTTCTCATTAACTTTCCCTTGAAATTTTCTTTCAGACCATTCCATAAGTTTTGTATTTGTCTCTTGGTCTGCATTTGTCACTTGGTCAACAATATTTTTCAATTGTTCCATTATATGCTTGGATTCATCTGGTGACTAAATACTAAAGGCATCCATAAAGATGTCTTTAATCTCATGCAGTGTTTGTTTTTGTTTATACTCCTTCCTGAGTATCTCTTGCCTTTTTCTTCTATTTAAGACTTCCTGCACTTCATTTATTTGATCAATGTTTATTGTTTTTGAGTCATAACTTGGTATGACTATCTCCTCATCTAATTCAGGGTCTCCATAGTGAAGTACCCTTGCAACTTTTGTAGAACTTGATCCTGGTGTAGATATTTGTAGTGGTTATTGTGAAGGAGTCCCCAAGGTAGGCAAATTTATCAATGTTTGTATTGCCTCCTGCTCTTTAGGGGTTTCCTCTATTTTCTCCTCCTATTGTCTACCTTGATCAATTATAGTAATTTTAGGAAGTGCACCTTGTGTTTGTGTTGTAGGATCAAATGTAATAGTATGTCCTATTTGTTCTATTTCTTTGTTTGTTGTTGCACTCAGATTTTGTATTGTTGTGTCAACTATGCCTGATGAAACAACTATTGGCATTTGAAGTTGACCACTAGTAGCTATAGAGATGAAGGAAGGTGGTTCTTGTGGATTCACCTTATCTCTAATTGTGTTTTCTACTAGTTTTTGTAATTCATCCATACTAACCAATACAAGATCTATACATAATCTTGCTTGTTGAGGTGGATTGGTCAAGGATTCTTTTGAGATCCTCTGTAGTTAATAGATTGATGTTCTAAGTAGAAGTGTCAAGAACATCTAGTACTTTTATAATTTCTGCAGGTGTGATGGGTACATGAGGAGGGCTAGTAGGTGGTAATTGTGTGTCTTGTACACTCTGATCTTGTTGCTACTCTTGCTCAGCTGTTGTCATTTCATCTTGTTTTTGTGTCTCCTCCTTCTCTGTTTCTTTCTCTTCTTCTTCCTTCTTTTCTTCTTCTTGTTTCTCTTCTTCTTCCTTCTTTTCTTCTTCTTGTTTCTCTTCTTCTTCCTTCTTTTCTTCTTCTTCCTTCTTTTCTTCTTTTCCTTGCTCTACTCCTATCTTCTCTTCTCTCCTTTTTCTTCTTTCTTCTGGTGGGGCAGTAGCTTCTTTCTTGTATTCTTCTTCAAGAAAATCTTCAATATTTTTGTACAAGTTCTTCCATGATTTTTTTGTTCTTTGTACGATTTCTTCCATTTTATTTTGGAGAATGAAGAATGCCCTATATTTAGGTGTAAACCTAGCATTATGCCTTTTGACTTCTTTCTCTATTTTCTCCTTAGTCAAATCAGGCACTATGCTTGCTAGGGTTGATTCTCTCATCTCCTTCTCCATTTTCAAACAAAAATGCCATCTATCTTCTACAATTTTAGACAGTTCATTTGGCAATTGTCCATCTAGTTCAAGAGGAGTATACTTGAACTGTGCCATCATTCCATAAATTGATTCTTCTATTCTATTTTGTTCATCTTTAGTGAACTTATTGAAATCAACTTTATTTATGTTGCTTAAGTCTCCATTTTCAATCTTTTTACATAATGTATCAACTGAAAAATGGCTTACCTTTTTAGATTGATCTTCTTCATCAGTATCAGGTTGAGCCACATATTTTCTTCTTTTCTTTTGCTCTTCTTGTGTCTCCTTGATTGTTTTCTTCTTTGTAGCATCTTCTTTAGATTTTTGTGTGGATGCCCTCGTTGCAACTCTGATTGTTGGCTTTTGTGGTGATGGCATGGCAGTTTTCTTTGGTTTGGATTGAGCTGGAGGCTATTCTGTTGCCTTTCTCTTCTTTGGCTTGGTTATGGTTGGTGCATCCTTGGCTTCTTCTTCCTCAGCACCTTCCTCCTTATCTTCACCTAGGCCTTGAGTTAATTCCATTTGGCCTTGCTCCTGTTCATCCTCATCATCATCATTATCATCATCATCTTCTTCTTCTACTTCAGCCTCTATTCCTTCACCAAATTTCTTCTTAATTTTCTTCATCGATTTATCTTTCTTCTTCAATGTGGAGGTAGTCTTCAATTCCATATTTATCTTTGACCTTACCACATCATAAGTACCAAAGTGTGGGGCACTCTTATCTGTCTCTTCTGCCAATAATGTAGTTATGGTTGCAGATGCTTCATCTATGTTAATCTCATAACCAAATGGCCTTAGCCATCTCACTCTTGGAGCTGCTACTTGGATATAGATGAAGTCAATATCAACTAAGAAGCATATATCATTAATATGTTTTTCCACTAAGGAAAATGGTATTCTCACCCTTTGCTGCATAGATTTCTTGAAATCCTCAAAATAGCTTGTCATCAGGGTATCAAAATTGTCTCCCATTTGTTCTATATATTCATTAATTTGAGATATGATAGTTCTATCATTTCTCCATGTAACTTTTCCAAAAGAGGGAAATTCATTCTGAACATAAAAGAATACACAAACCAAAATTGCTCCAAATTTGCATTGTGCACCCTTTGTCCTTCTTATAGTAGCTAGGTTTTCATTAATCTGTTGTAGTTGTAGTTTTGCAAGATCATAAGTATGATCTTTTTTCACTAGTTTATAGCCTACATCTACTGCAATACATGGCAAACTGTT
The DNA here is from genome assembly GCA_028749045.1 of Cupressus sempervirens. NCBI lineage: Eukaryota > Viridiplantae > Streptophyta > Pinopsida > Cupressales > Cupressaceae > Cupressus > Cupressus sempervirens. The sequence goes on along the minus strand of CM053784.1, from coordinate 761,736,314 downwards.
GATTCTACTGGATTGATATAATTTGTGTGCAATAACTCTAATAGCAAACTCAACTAGAGGATCCTGAATGGTGTGAATTTTCATTCCTCTTTTGTTCCACTGAGCACTAGTGTTCTTTTCAATAACCTCCTTGGATTCACTTCTCAAGGTCTTGTGCCAATCTAGGGTAGGATATCCAGTTACCCTATGAATGATTCTTTTTGTGATTTTGACAGGGACATCTTCTAACCAAAGACTACCATCATGAATCTTGCTCAACACAAGTCTGATCCATTCTATTTTAAATATGGTGGGAAAACTCAAAACTCATGTTAAACCCTTCCTTTCAACAATTTTGTATTCATCTTTCAAGTCTCTTGACACACAGCTTTGCAAAGGCTTCTCTTATTTTCATGTCTCCTATGGCTCCTATTTTGCAATTACAGCATCTCCTTACATCCTGAACCATAACAACATTTGGGGGTATGCAAGAAAGGGCTCCGACGGGATCGTTCTTATATGCAACTTTAGAGATGGGATGAAAATTAGGTTGCCTAACCTCATTAGAAACTAGTTGGACTTCAAATGATTCTTTGTCCTAGGTTTTCTTAGAACTCGAAGCCATTTATGCAAACTAGGGTTTCCTTTACACAGAAATATGAAACTGCATAGCTCGGCACAAATGAAAATACCTCAAGATTGATGAAAATGTGTTGTAAGAGGTTGCAATCTTCTTGGAATGCTGAATTCTCTGCTATGAAGTCGCTCTGCTCTTTTTATCTTCTTTGCTTCTTGATCGTGATGAGGAAAAATGATTGAAATCACGATAATATACCCTATTTCCATCGCATTAAATGCTCAATTGAAAACTCAACCTCTGAAGGATTTTAACATTACTCAACTTGCACTACATCTCCACTTTACTCAGCTTCCATAGTAGTTACTCAAATCGGCATCAGTTATCAACTCGGTCGTTGTTAGGAACTCGACATGTATTGGAGTTTTACTCGGCATCTAAAGACAGCTTGGCATCATCATTTGAAATTTTTTCTTGGCATCTTGTTTCATGCAGATTTATACTTTGCATTGCTTCTTCATGGTTTAGGGCTGATGTATGATACTTCCTTATATGTATCAGCCCTGTAGGATCTTTCTTGTGTTTAATTGAATGAGAAATGATCACTTGACCTTATGGGTGAAGTGACCCTTTCATTGGATGAACTTGATTCATTCTTTTTCTGCCATGTTTTTTTCATGTCTGTTCTTATGTGTTCCTCATCAATCTTTTCTTTGCCCTTGTTTACTTCGATCTTTGGTGCCTTTGACCTTGTAGGACAATTTTTGTTGATATGACTAGTTTTCAGGCATCTAAAACATGTGGTTTGGTTTAACCATCTTTTATAGTTCCCTTTGAAATGTGTTCTTATGTAGTTCTGGGGTATATGTCCATATTCCTGACAATAATGATAGCTATACCTGGTGTTGTAATCCCAATGGTAGTGACTTTCATTTCCTTTTGTTTTTGCTAGTTGATTTGTTTTCCACATAGGCTTTGATCTGCATTCAAATTCTCTATGTCCATACTTCTTACAATTATGACAATATCCATCAAATCTTTGTGTCCTTGTAACTTTGGATCTACAATCTTGTGTCATATGTCCTTTCATGTTGCACTTGTGACAGTAATTCTTGTTTTTGGGTGTGTTTGGCTGATTGATTCTTCTACTCCTGCAAACATTAGCAGTATGCCCCCTTTTATTACAGTAATGACAAGTAGGTTTAGAATCCTTACCTTTTTCACTTCTTTGCTCAACACTCTTTGATGATTCTTCTACTTCTATGTTGTTGTATCCAAGTCTTGATGTATCATGGGCGGATCTTGGAAATTTCATCAACTGTTCAAAGTACTTGATGGCTTCACTTGACTTGTTGAGATTCTTTGCTACCTCCTTTTCTCTGTTCAATTCATTCTGTAGTTGCTCATTATGCATCTTCAAAGTAGAAATCTCAATATCTTTCATATTGAGTTCATGATGAAGGTTCATCATTTGGGCAAGTGTATCCATCTGCATGTTTGAAATCCTTGTTAATTTAGTACATTTTTCTTCAAGTCTGTTTGTAAGATTTCTTTTGTCATTTCCATGATGACTCTATCCTGAACTACTCTTTTCTTTTGTTCAGTGATTTCACATAACATTATGGCCTGTGATTCATGTTCCATCTTGAGAGATCTTATCTCATCTGCTTGAACTTTTTTTTTCTCCATTAGTTCTGCTATTGTTGCATCAAACTCTTTAGTGTCTCCATTGGCAAACAGTTTTGTGGTATCTATCTCCTTGTAGTTTATATCATTTTCAGCTAAGGCTATATCCTTCCTTCTTATCAAGGATTTTCTCAGTTCCTCCGTTTCTTCCTCTACTTTGTGTAGAGCCAGTTGCACATCAATCACTTGATTGTCCATAATCTTTCCAAGTTTGAAGACTTCCATATTTAGACCTTTTTCTCCAAGCTGTTAGACTTCTCCTTGTGAGAACCTTGTAGCTCTGATACCAATTGTTGAAATATCTTAATGGAAAGAATGCTTCTTAGAGGGGGGGGGGGTGAATTAGAAGTACTAGCTTTTAACCTATTTTTCTCAAATCCTTAATAACATAATATTGAAATGCACATGCATGCATATCAACATTAAGCAATTATGAAAAACACATGTGCATCACTACATAACACTAGAAATTTTGGTAACCCAGAAACCCTCCAAGAATAAGAAGGTAAAACTGGGGTGGGGGATGATACCCACAAAATTACTGCAGCAATAATGTTTGACCACTTCTGATGATCTGCCCTGTTAAAGGCTACAACACATTTTTAAATGTGACCTTGTTAGAGGATTTACAAACACTTTACATGAAGTGTTACCCTGTTAAAGGATTTAATCACCTATTTAAAGGATCTACAAAATAGTTGTTAAGCTAACCTATCACCATAGGATTTCCTTTCTAATACAATTTCTAGAGAGTATTAGGTATAATAAACCTGAAAGCTTACAATCCTTTGATTGCTGAATACAGGCACTTGATCTACTTTCTTTGATCTTGATCCTCTGAGATCTTATACTCTTCACTCTAAAATAGTTTCCCTTACACACCTTCATCCATTTACACATACAATGAATTTTAATCTTCTTTATAAAGATATTTGAAGACTTAGGGTTAGATGTGGATCTATGATCCATATTGAATCTCTGTTTCTCGCTCATTCCTTGCACTTGTATTATTGGTTGCATGCCTTCTCCATTTTTCTTATTGGTTGCATGTAGATTGCATAGGAAATACAAAATATTTGATCTTAACATTTTAATTCTTCGAGATTCATCATATGTTGGCCATGAAAATGGTTTACATCTGAATTAGTAAAGTTACAAACTCATATGTACATTTTGTGTTACTCGGCACTTACTGATTCCCGATGCTCAGCACTTATAACAAACTAGCTTACTCGGCTCCTGTTGCATTTCTGTATTGCTCAGCATCGTCTGTGACTCGGCACTCAAATATCACTAAGTACTTGTATAACACTTGGCACCTAAATTCATTCGACACTTGATTCTCACTCAGCACTTGATCTTCACTCGGCACCTGAAGATCACTCAGCACTTGTTGGTTTTTCTGACTCGGCACATATTGTGGCTCGGCATACATAGTGTGCTCGGCTCCAATGTAGAAAATGGTTAAGTGTGTTGGCACTCAAATGTCAAAACCATTTTGAGACTAACAATTGACTACTAATACAATTATTGAAAGTGTAAATGTAAGAATTGATGAGTTTGCAAATAAGAATGATGAGTAAAGAAAAAATGAACCAAATGATTACTATAAATTTTTCTATGTCTATGAAAATATACCTGGTGTAATACCCAAGCAATAGTAGAAATCCACTAAGTGTCATCTTGTAGTACTTGAGTCATAGACATAACACCCTGAGCAGGATGTTGAGCCCCAAATGAGTGAAGATAATGTTGAAAATCATTGAACTAATCCTGTGCTAGCAAAATATGTGAGAAGGAACCATTCACATAAATAAATAATTGGATATAAAAGTACTGGAGTCATGAAAAGAAGTAATTTGAAGGACATACATCTTTATTGTTGAGTTTGAACAAAGAACTGTGAAAGCTACACTTGGCAATGAAGATTGGATTAATGCTATGAATGATGAGATTGATCAGATTGAGAAAAATAACACATGGACACTAGTATCAAGACCAACTGATAAGAATGTGATTGGAACAAAGTGGATTATTTGAAACAAACTGAATGAAAATTGTGAAGTTGTGAGGAACAAGGCCAGATTATTTTGCAAAGGTTATGCCCAAGAAGAAGAAATTGACTATGGTGAGGCTTTTGCCCTTGTTGCAAGATTGGAAAGAGTTAAACTTTTTTGGTTTATGCTACTTACAAAAGATTCAAACTATATCAAATGGGTTTTAAGTCAATATTTTTAAATGAAATACTTGAAGAGGAAGTCTTCATAGAACAACTTGAAGGTTTTGTTGAATTAGATAAGAGGCACCTAGCCTACAAATTAAACAAAACTTTGTATGGACTAAAACAAGCACCAAGAGCATGGTATGAAAGGTTACATTCATATTTGTTTAAGAATGGATTCATTAGAAAAAGTAAAAATAATAATCTTTATTTGAAGAGTGAAACTGTAAAACATGGTGTTGATTGCTAAAATTTTTGTGGATGATATTATATTTGTTGGTAATAATTTGTTGTGCAAATCATTTGTTGATCAAATGAGAAAGGAATTTCAAAATGTCTGTATTTGGTGAGATCAAAATTTTCATTGGATTACAAGTTTTTCAAACAAAAAATGGTATTTATGTGACCCAATCTAAGTATGTTAAGGAGATTTTGAAAACATTTAAGATGGATGGCTCAAAGCCAATTGGTACACCTATGGTGATTAGATGCAAATTATCTAAGGAGGATACTATTTCTGAGGTAAATGAGACACATTATAGATAAATGATTGGAAAACTATAATATGTTGTGCATAGTAGAACTAATATTGCACATGTAGTTGGAATAGTTGCAAGGTTTTCTTCTAATCCCAAGGAAATACACATGAGTATTGTTAAAATAATATTAAGAAGTCTGAAAGGAACTGAAGACTATGGATTATGATACAAACAAGATGGTGACTTTACACTTAAAGTTTACACTAATGTTGATTGAGCTGGTAGTGTGGATAATTGAAAGAGTACAAGTGGTTGACCTTTCTTCTTAGGAGAAAGACTGATTACATCATTGAGTAAGAAATAGAGTTGCATATCACAATCTACTATTGAAGCTGAGTATGTTGACATTGCAATTAATTGTTCTAATATTGTATGGATTAAGAAACTATTGGAATGAATGCAAGAATAAGTAATCGAGAATGTTACTATTTATTATGATAATTATAGTACAATAAATACATCAAAGAATCTAGTGATGCATGAAAAAATCAACCATAAATTTATCAAGTATCACTACATGAGAAAGCAAGTACAAGAGAAGCAAGTGAGGCTTGAATATGTGAGATCTAAAGAACAAATTATTGACATATTTACCAAGTCATTTCCTAAGGATTCTTTTGAGTATGTAAGAGGTAAGTGAGTTAGGGGTCCTTCCCTTATCCAAGATTGATAAGGAAAAGATGTGTGTTGCATCAATTTATGGATGGTCAGATATATCTTTGTGGAGTTGATGCAAGAGTTCATTCTTTAGGAACTATTTCCTGAAGATGTGTAAGCAATGACAATGAAATAGATGTAAATAGTATATGAAAGGTAAAAGATATTACTATAAGGTTTTATAAGTTTCACATTGGAATTTATATTTACCTTTGGCATTTTTTTAAAGGGGGGGAGATGTACAAATGGAGAAGTGACTGAAATGATTGGGAGAGAATTAGAGAAGATAAAAATTAGATCGAATAACTAGAGAGGATGAGAAGAATGAAGTTTTTTTCAAAGGGGAGACATGATGTTGTTAAACAAAGAAGTATACCCAAAGGGGGATAAATTGTGAAGATGAAGTTGTTGAAGATACAGACCGAGTGAATCTAATGCTGAAATCTATTGCATAGAATTTGAATGACACTAGAGACTAAAAATTTGTACTATTGTCAATGCATAAATTTGATTATCTTATGTGTAATGTTTCATAATATTAAAAACTTGTGTTTATGTGTTTCCATCAATGCCAAAGGGGGAGATTGTTTTCCCCAATTGATCATGTTGTTATTATATCTAAAAGAATTATATTAGTTGTTATGTTGTCATTGATGTCAAGCCTTAGTTGGTTAGACATTATGCTAATTCTGTAGAGTACCAAATCATTTGATTAATGAAGAGGATTTGAAGAAAGCATGATGGTGAAAGAGTCAATAAGTGTTGATATTCAATGGGTACTTGAATGAGTTGGACTATGATAGTATAATATTGGTTTGATTATTTTGAAATCATGTAATGTTGTGATGAAGTTCATGTATTCACTAAGATACACAAGTCACATCAATCAACTAGGTGAAAGAAGAGACATAATAGTAACTAAGTGATTATAGTTCTCACCAAGCACCTAGAAAAGAAAAGTTAAATTTTAGTGTTAACCAAGTATTTTCAATGTTAACCATGTGGTGTATTTCCTGAGTAAATTTGCAATATTCACCTAGTGAAGACCAAAAGAAAAGATTAATCTAATGCTGACTTTTGGTGAAAATTAAGAATGTTCAAGAAGATTAAAGGATAAAGTCAAAATTAGCTATGAGATCTGCTAATGTAGAAACATAATGAATATCTGATGAAGGATATTTTAGAAAGATGAAGATGAGCACAAGGTTCAAGGAAGTTCTATTTTTGGAGTGACTAAATTCATTGAATTTGAGATCTATGATCATGATCAAGCAATAAAATCTAGAAGGATCTAGAAGGAAGAAGTTTACTATTTAAGTAGATGAATGAGATTTTTTTTTGGTTCTTGATGTTGCTGATAATTTTATAATAAGGTTGAAGTTTGTCAAGTTGAAGAAAAAGTTAAGCTGAGTAGAAAATAAGTTAAAATTTCAAGCAAGGGAAGTGCAGAGTGAAAGTGAAAGTATGTGAATCAACCAGTAAGAGATTAGAAGGAAGAAACAGAGCAAAGTAGAGATTTGAACAAGAAAGGTAGAGCTAAACCTAGCAAATCATTTGATTATTACTATCTTACCATTGTAGTAGATAAAATCCCTTAACCAAATGGACCTAACAAGTCTTTGAAATCCTATATGGTAACATGATTAGTGATGTTAGTAAGTTCTTTGGAGCATGCCACTCTTTGGTAAAAACAAGGAGTGATAAGGTATAGATGATCTTTGATTAAAATCCTCTAACTAGGTCACACTAAATATGTTCATGTAAACCTTTAACAAGTTGGATCCTAGCAAAGTTCACTTCAAAAGAGTGAAATTTTTGGATTGTCGATTCCCAAATGGTCTTTCCATTTATAGGGTTTCCATGTTAAATATATGTGTCAATTGTGTGAATGCTTATGTATTGAAAAGTTTATTTTCATGTTTTTTTTTTTTATTGCTATAACTATATATAAGTTAAGTTCTTACTCTGATACTCATTATAAGTAACATCAATGCGATAATAATTTAAAGTAAAGTTGACATAAGTTTGATTTGATAAGTTGAATGTGGTTACCGAGTTCTTGTTGTGAAATTTTATGAAGTTTGAATTGATACTAAGTTTTTTTAAAGGCCTATGGGATAATTAGATATAATCAATTCAACCCCCTCTCAGTTATCTAGTAGTTTTCTAGAGAGGAATGATATTTGCCCTTGTTGACAAAATGTAACATTTAAGAGTATGTTATTTCTTAGGGGCATTAAGGCCTCTAAAATTCCATTTTAGGATATTCATGGATTAGTGGTACAGACCTTCCCCTTCCTAACTTGAAAATTATCAATTAATTTGTACCAGAACAACCATCTACATCTCTAATTCTAAGCTTCAAAGGGATTTTGGCCCCTTTTCTTATTTGACCAAGTGAATCAAGGTTAACCTTACTGGGTTGGGTTGTTGCAATCCCTAATGTTTCCTTGTCTTCTTTTTCCAAATTTTCAAGGTCATTTAATAAATTTTCAACTTCCACACCCTCTAAGGGTTCCTCATCCTCCTAGAGGATTTGTAATGGAATCTCTATGTTTGGTTAATTCCTCTTCATCACAAATTTCATCCACAAACTTCTCCATTAACTCATTAACTGCCATATCACTAAGAAATTTTGTAATGGTGTCTAAGCGCTCCTCATCCTTCTAGAGTTTTTTTATAATGAAATCTCTCTGTCTGCTTAATCCCTCTTCATCACAAATTTCATGTGCAAACTCCTCCATTAATTTATTAACCACCATATCAGTAAGAAATTTTTTAATGTTGCTATATTCTTCTTTTATTTTCTTGGAAGGGTCCTTGCCCCTATTTAATTAACTAGTGAGAATATTTATTTTTTAGACTTTTCAATAAAAATTATGAAGATGTTAGTTAACAGTTTGTCCTCCTATTAGATATTATAATCTTGACTCTTTGGTTCCCAATGTTTTGAAGAGACAAAAGCATGTTTATGAACAAATGGATCAGTGTAAGTATTTTATCACTGCCCTCTAAATTATGAGGTATAGCTCCCTATGATTTGCAATGATTATATTTTTATAAGATCAGAATTCTTGACATTATAAGCTCTTAACCTAAGAGTAGTAAAGGATAACCAATTTGTAGGCACAAATAGTTCAGGCAAACAAAGATTTGGAAAACTTATCACACCCAGTGGAATGACTGCAATAAACTATCTTGAGATTCCTAACTTTTAACTCTAATTTAAATGCAGTATAAACCATCTATATGAAAAGGAGGAAGAGAAGAAAAAAATGCACATAAGGAGAAAATGGAATTATTTTGACTCTTAGGTATGAATGAAATGGAATTCAACAAGTTACTAATAGATTCACACACATATATCCTTCAATTCCCAATGAAACTACCTAGCATGATATGAAATGAACAAGAGAGGAAGCATAATCATATATGAAGAAAGTAAATGGAATCACCTCTACTGCAAATATCAAAATGAAATGGAATTTACTTGATTATCATAGGATCACATATAATTATCCTTCAACTCTTAATACAGAACTAATCTATACATGGGCAACAAATCATGACAAGAAAATAGGATAAATGGAATTATAGACCAATTCACCATCAAGTTTTCTAACTTTTGCATTATCAAATGAGGTTACATTTATAGATTTTTTTTATCCTTTCTTAATTCTGGTAGAGCAACAATCATACAATAGAAAATAAAATGAGAATAAAATATGAAATTATCCAATCTACATCATGATATGAGCACATAATATCTCTTCTACTAGGGATTCTGAATCCATGTTATTCCTAAAAACACTTTGTGACTTTTCATTGTAGAAAAATCATTTATTCTTCATTTTTTGTTGTTTCACACCAAATTGTGTATTTCATATTCCAACAGTCATCGAAACTTTGAATTGCCATCATTGATCTCAAATCAATGGTCAAGATTAAATTATTACAAGTCTCCTTTGTCTTTTCCTTTATAATATCTTCCATGGGTCCATCGAGAACATGTGCCTTCATGTCACTTTGCTGCATAGATTATCAAACAAGCATCTTTTTATAATGACATAATGACCTCCATAGATCTTCTTTGATCTCATGGTGACAAAAAAGGTCTTAACCCTTTGTTTCAATCTACGTTGTGGATCCATTTCTGACTATACACTGTGGCAAACAGTTGGCATTTTTTCATTGCTTGAAGAATCTAACATTGAACTTCCTTGTTTAGTGGCATCTCATGATTAGATTCTAACTGCACTTTGTGAAATGTGATGGCCCACAAGACACGTATTGATCTATTGTTATGTCACTATAAATAATAATCAAGCAACTTTACATAGCGGCATAACGATGAATATGGATCTTCTTTTGATCTAATAGTCAACAAGATGCATCGTTAGACAGTTTATAATTCCATCTTAAAAAGTTATCCATTGATATGGTCTTCATCCAATGGTCATGACTTATTTCCAAGGTGACTTGACTATTTGACTTGATGATGTGGATGTTCACATGTGTTTTGATTCGTCGATTTGATTTCAACTTTTATCTTCACCGCCTTTGACTACGTTCTTCACCATTTCTACATTTTTCAGTGCTCACTTTGTATTGAATTCAATTGATCTTGCTTTTGACTTGTTCTCATGATCTGCATATTTTCTTTAAGCTTCAATCTTTGATGTTCTCTACTGCATTTTCTCTATATATGCCTATAATTTCTCCATTCTACTTCTATTATGCCTTTAATGGAACACTTGATCATTAAGTTAGGGTTTCTTAGATATTTTAGGAATGCTTTCATGAAGAATTGCTTCTCAACATGAATCTTTTTCTTTGACATGATTAGGAACAAGGAAATATGAATTAGCATAATATCCAGATCTTCTTCTCATCAAGATAATGCATAACAAACCCTCCAAACCCTAATCACCTAGCTTTGGATTGATGTATTGTACATATGGTTTCATGCATTAGGTTAACTCAAAGGAATGATGTGAAGAAAGGCCATCTTATCGACAATCTAGAATCATACTCAAAATATTGACATTTGACTTGACTCAAAACCCTAGAGCAAAGATATAGATTGAAACTTGGGCAACAGAAGATAAAAGCTTACTAATAGTTAGCAAAGAAAATGAATTTTAATCATTGTTTAAGAATGAACCCTTCCATTATAGTTCCTTAATAAGAACTCAAAATATAAAATATCATTTTCTTTAAAAATCAATATTACTTTACTATCAACATGAATGCCTAATTGACAACAATGTTTTTAATTTTGATTCAAAGATTAATTTCAATATCATACATACTTTATTATTATTGATTGATGTTTGATCAAGTGTTGAGTAAATAGAATATTTTAATGTTTAATTATAGAAAAATTGGATTAATATTTCCCTTCTTAATTAAATATCATATAAATAAAATATATGATGTGGGTTCGTTTATTTAAGCCTTCTGAGTGTGAACAAAAGGGCCACAAAATCAATTATTGGTATGCAATTTTCTTTGATAGGTTTTGTCTTAAGATCTATTTTTCATAATCATAAACTTGGAGATAATAATTGTCTAATTTAAATATATTTTTTGTTTTTTCTTTTATTAAAATATGTATAAAATTTTCAATTTAATTTTTGAACTTTACTATTATATGAAGTAATAAAATAATGAGCTTCCAATCTATATGTGTAATAGCTTTTCACATTTTTATCACATAGCTTGCATTTACAATAGAATGTTTCTTGACTTAAGTGCATCCTCATTCTATTTAGTTTGGGACACTACGTGCTAAATGATGAATTACATAGGAATGAATCACATAACATAGTGTTGCCCCTAAACAATAAGAAAATGTTCTAACTTTGATGTATTTTCTACCAAATCATTTCATCATTAATAATAAGTGTAAATATTGAATCGCCTTGTGCAAATATAATTGCAAAACTATTAGAAAATACAAACAAACTTAAAAAATGTATTCTACTGTGTTCAATAGATATATAAATTATCTATAAATGGTTGATTATATTAATGTGATTAACCATACAAAACAATAAAATATTTTTTTCTTATTTTATTGAAATAATCAAAAGTATTTATCTCTAGATTCAATGGTGAACTCATCACGAAAAATGTTAGGAATCAATTTTTCACAAATAAAAAAATTAGGTTCATTTTTAGACAATTTTTGTACAATTAGAAATCTAACTATGAAATTGTTTGGTTCACTTTAATGTGCAAAAAATTAAACTTGTATATATAAACAAAATCACATTCATGAATTGAGTCATTTTAAATTTGACCATTTACAACTCACTTGTCTTTGTATTAGTAATTTATATTTTAAAATAATTAAATCTATGAATACTATTGAAAACTTACTAGACAAAAAAATAATCCACTTTAATCAAAACCTCTAGGGGAAAAGCACAAGTAATTAAGTGTGTTCTAATAAATGTACACTCCACACACACTTGATCCCACAATGACCAATTTTAAAGGAGCCTAAAAAATGATAACACATATACCAATAACTAATTATTTTAAAACTTTTTGGGTTCATAATTGGCCCATCTACACACCACTATTAGGATATTTGTGCACAAGAACATTTGTTTATAATTATTCATAATTTTGAGTGTATGATTATCGGGATATTTTTAAGTGGGTATTGAGTGACACTTTGAAATCATCATTTGTTCACCCTTTAACACTTAATTATTTCTATCAGGAGCTCCAATAATACACAAAAGTTAGAAAATATTTTAAGTTGCCAACTTGCATACAAAGACAACAAAAAAACTTTGGTGTATAGTTTAAGCTCTAGAAAAGTGTGAAGTGAACTACAACAAAAAAAAAATTATAGGTAAAAGGCCTTAGCCAAAATATTTTATTAATTTTAATTACCTTACTTACAACCCAACTCACTAGGGGCATTGGTAGGAAAGAGTTAGGCAGAGAAAACCTCCAGTCTTGCCCCTTACCCCCCAATTTCTTTTAAAAAAATAGATAGATTATTTTACATCCATCCTACACACACAAATGCTAGAGTGAACACACTATGGGGTATTAATGAGGAGTTAATCACCATCATTTACAAACTAATACTAAAAGCATTACAAGACTACTATTGAAACATAACTATTGTTGTAGCTTCACATACCCTTTTACATAAGGGATTACAATAAACTCTAAACTGCTACCTTTGTTACATATTACAAACATATTGATTTTCATTATTAGGGATTTGAGGAGATATCTCCTTCTTTTATATATATATATATATATATTAAGAAACTATTTTTGATATATTATGTTGACATTTTAGAAGTAGTTTTGTTGAACTTTAGTCTCTGCAACTCTAATATCACATATGTAACTTGGTGCATTCAATGGCCATATCTATAATTCAATCCCATTCTTTTTCATTTTCTTAATTTTAAATTGGATTTATAACCTGCTATAATAGTTCATCTAAGCTCCTTCAATATGCATGATCTATTGGATACAATCATTTAATTGTATATTGTCTTTGATGTTACACAAATGTCAAGTTTATACCAAGAAATCAATGTATACTGAGCTCACTTGGGAGTCAAAGGATGTTGCAATATATGATGAGCATCTCAGTGTTTACCAAGTTCAGAGTGGGTGTTAACCGAGCACATTCGACTAACAAAGAGGGTTTGCAGGAAGATAGTGTCTACTAAGTTCACTCAACAACCAAAGAAAAGTTGGCATTGAACCAGTGTTAACCAAGCTCACTCAGTTACAAAAGGAAGTCAAAAGGAAAATCATTTTTGAGTTAGAATGGACCAAGTTGGGTCGGCTAATGAAGGATTTTCCTATATCAATTTTGTTGGTTAGTTCTAGCCAACTCAGGGGATGACTTTCATTTATTTTAAATTATATTCAAGCGTACTTGACAAGGTAAAAAATATGTGTATAAGGTCAAGTTGAGGATTGAATTATGAGAAAGAGAAGAAGAAGCATGGGATTGGAAAGCTAAATCAAGGAAGCAAATTGACCAAGCTACAAAGAACATTCTGATCAAGGAGGATCAAGTATTCAAGCTAGAACAGATATCTAAAATCAAAAAATATAGTTTGCATCAGCAATCAGGTCATATCATCATTACTCTCTAATAATTGTAGCAGTGAATAAAATTGGCTATTTGCCAAATCCTCTAACAAGGTGACATTTCTAGATTGAAGTATCTAAAAACCTCTAACAGGGCCACTCCTAAAAAGGTAAACTAAATCCTTTAACAGGGTCACATCTAATAGTGTGTTTTGTAACCTTTAATAGGGTTGCCTCCTAATATGGCTCACTTCAAAAGAGTGAAAAATGGTAACTAGATGCAATTGGTGGTTTTTCCCAAATTGGGTTTCCACATTAAATTTTGGTGTATCTTGTGTTCCTGATATTTGCTTTATGATTATGCAAAACAAATTAATTAAGGTTAATAGCACTTAATATCATAAGATCTACATGTTCATTGTTAATCAATAAAAATGCATATATTAAGTATTAACTGAGTGTTTACCAAGTGACAATGATGTTAGTGTAAATTGAGTTACTGTGTTAATCAAGTGTTTCAGTGCTAACCAAGTTACAATAATATATTTAGCAGAGTTTGATTTTGAATTCGATTGACATCTTAAGGGAGCTGGGATTTATTTTGTGGTAACTAATACATCCCTCCCTTCTCAGTTACTCCTCTTACATTTCCAACAATTGGTGTCAAAGCTTTTGGTGCTTACAGATAAGGTTTCAAGGATCTAAGCTAAAGATCAAGATGTCTTACAGAAGGGAGATCCCTAAGCTAAATAGAGATAACTTGAAGGCATGGCAAGAACTCATGAGACTGCATTTGGAAACTATTGGAGACTTGGGCCTAAAGTACCTAGACACCAAGTATGTGGTACCTATTGGAACTATGACTATTGAATAAATTATAGAAACGAAGAATCATAACATTATGATGATTAATATTGCTTTAGCTCTCAACTATGTTGAATTTGATGAAGTCAAAGACTGTGGTACTACTTATGAGATGTGGATCAAACTGAAAGCCATCTACGGAGGTGATGATAATGTGAGGAGAGATAAAGTAGAAAGTCTTAGAGGTCAATTTGATCAGATGAAGATGAGAGAAGATGAGAACATTGCACAATACAGTGAAAGAATCAAAGTCAGTGTGGGTACAATTAGATCCTCGAGTTGGAAAATTGATGATGTAACACTACTAAGCAAGGTACTTGAAACCCTTCTTCCAATTTATGTAATTAGAGTGTCTACTATTCAATAAATGAGATGTGATCCTAAGAGTCATATAAATTTGGATGCACTAGTGGGAAGGTTGACTACATTTGAGTTCGATAATTTTGATAATTATGTTCCTAACTCCAGTAACCTTGGCTCTACATTCCAAGACAAACTATCACTCAAGAAGAAAGTTGCAAAGTCTAGAAGCAAGAAATCTGATAGTGAAGATGAAAATGGTTTTGATGATGGCCTTGAAGTCATTGAAGCATTTCTTGCAAGAAGATTTCCCAAAGGCAAAGGAAAGTACAAAGGCAAAATTTCTTTGATCTTCTTTTCTTGTGAAGAAGTTGGTCACATTGTTGTAAGTTATCCAAATAGAGAAGGAAAAGAAGAAAAGAAACATGACAAGTACAAAGGTAAGAAGGATTTCAAAAGCTACAAGGAAAAAGGTAAGAAATCTTGCTATATTGCTAAATATTTTGATAGTAGTGAAGAAGATGAAATGGTTTACATTGTTGTTAAAGATGAATCAGATGATGAGAATGATAAGATGACCCTTATCTCACATGTCAGTAAGAATGATACATGGATTATTGATAGTGGTTGTTCTCACTACATGACTGGTGATAAATATAAATTTGAGCACTTGGAACAATATGATGGTGGAAGTGGCAGATTTGGAAATGATGAACCATGTTATGTGAAGAGAAAAGGTTGTATTGTACTAACCAATGATCTCAGATGTGACAATGCTTAATGGGTTGAAGGACTGAAGCATAATCTACTTAGTGTGGCACAATTGAATAACATTAGATTCAAGGTAGAATTCATGAATAAAAAATCCAAGCTGCTAGATGGAGATGGAAATCTAGTTGGGATTGGTAATCAAACAAGAGGTAATCTATTATACTTGGATCTAACTACAAATTCATGTTTCCTAGCTCAAGTAGAAGAAAGTTGGCTATGGCATAAAAGGTTGTGTCATGTGAATTTTGATAACCTAGTAAACATAAGAAAAAATAGAAGGGTTAGAGGCATTCCAAGCCTGAAGAACCACAACATGGGCATGTGCAAGAACTATCAAATTGGAAAGATGGGAAAGACAAGTTTTAAAAGCAAAGATTATCACTTTGAATAAGTACTAGATCTAGTTCATACAAACCTTTGTGGACCTTTGGCATACAAAGCTACACTAGAGATAAGTACTTTATTTTGTTTTTTGATGACTATTCTAGGATGATGACAATTATGTATTTAAAGGATAAATCAAAAGCTTTTCAAAAGTTCAAATGGTATCTGGCTAAAGTTGAGAAGGAAATAGGAAAGAAACTTAAATATTTAAGATCAGACAAAGGAGGAGAATTCATTTCAAATGAATTCAAAAAATTTTGCAATGAAAGAGAAATTAAAAGATAGGTATATGCACCTAGTACATGTTGGTGAACAAATTTTTCTTTTAAATTAAAGAAAAAGAATGAAAGATTCTATGCCCAAGTTCATAAGACAAATACAATTTTCCAACAGTTGAGGAATTTTCACATTCACAATTCCTCTCTAAATTTTGGTAAGATCTAGCTTCATTATTAGATTTTCAATCAAAACCATCTTTCAAAAGAGAATTACTTTTAACCCGAAAGTAATAAAGATTCACATCCATTCTTGGATAGGGGGAACAACATAATTAATGATAGTACAATAATAAAAAATGCATAAAAAGGAGGGAACACACAATTTCTCTATCAAACATCTTCTAGAAAATAAACAAATTTGACATATATTCACCGTAAGAAAGAAATATCCAACACACAAGGAATCTCCATAATTCAATACTAAATCAATAATGAGCAAATTGAAATCATGCATCTTTGAATATTCAACCATTTCGTTTCAAAAAGAACAATACTATTGAGATATGATACTGGTAAAAATTAGAAAATTTGCATAATCATAAAGTTTTAGATAAAATGGTCATAGCATGATATCTATCAAAAACTGCCAACCCTTAGCACTACTAAGTTTCAAACTTAAATAACAAACTATCCAAGAATCTCCCTAAAAACTCGATTCTCAAATAGTTAGAATTAGTTATGAAAACCACCATGAAATAGGGTATGCAAACCTAGAGTTTAACTTTTTAAAAACCATAACTAAAATTTTTTGAAAGAAATTTAATGCAAAGCATTAAACATCAACCAACTAGTCAAGTAATTTCCTCCTCTTCCTCATGCTCAGCATCTTCAACATCATGTTGCCCACGTGCCAACTTCCACGTCCTAAATGAATTCATGAATTTAGTCATGGTGGTCGTATTTGGATTCTTGATGCTTTGAAGGCAATTTTTCCAAATCTCCTTGTCTAGCTTCAATTTATTCATAGTGTCTAGGTAACTTGGTAGTCGTAGGGTGCAGGTTCCTGACATCACTTCACTTTTGGCCACTTTGGAGAAGTTGAATGGTGTGTGATTAATTTTTTCTTTTATAGACTTCATGCATTCTTCATGTTGCTTAACCATTATCTCTACATCAAAACCTCCTTCTTTAAGGGGATTAGGCAAAGGAAAAATGATGGACTGGAAGTCTCTTCCTACCTACTCCCGTAATGTCTTGAAATCATTTTCACATGGTTGCATCCTTGAAATCGCAGAAGTATAATTGGACACCCTCTAGGCTATGTTTTTCCTCATAACCTAAATTAGACCTGCATCTACATGTTGCAACAAGTTCTCTTGGAGGAATTTGTCTTGTCCAAACTCTTCTACTTCCACTAATTGAGACACCATGGCTGATATTTTTTCAACTTCTATTTTCCAAGTCCTAAATTGAACATGACATTCATCAAGTGCAATCCCAGCTAAAGAAAAAATCTCATGCAAATTCTACATGAGTTTAGCAACTTGACTCATTACTAGGTTAATCCAACTGCATACTACAAACATCATCATTTTATTTATTTTTAAATATTCTAACAACCGTTGATTTTCAAGGGCATTGGAATCAAAGGCAACTTGTGACTGATACTTGGGAATTGAGTTTTGTCCTTTCAATGAATTTATGTATTCAGCCATTGCATTATTTTCAACTTTTAGCCTTTTCTTCTCAATTCCATCTTTCTTTGATTGTAGCACAATTTGTTTTGTGGATGCCTTTACCCAGTGTTCTTTTGTCTCATGTTTCATTACCCCTAAATCTCTTCATGTAATTTCAAAGTTTCTCAGATCCAGCTTGTCATCTCCCTCTTTTTGGTTATAGGTGGCTACCTTGGCTATGTTTCTCCTATTCATGCTATCAAAGGTTATCTTAGTTGTACTTTTGGTTCTTTTGGGTTTGGAAGCCTTATTAGTATATTTACTCACAATATCATCAACATGGAAAGAAACTAGAACTAGACTCCTTTTCCTATTCACCGAGGCCACAAGACAATTAGGAGTGATAGCATCCTGTTATGATTCAACAACCCTTTCTAGAGTAGCTACAGTCTACATCCTTGGAGCAGATGAACCCATGGTCATTTGAACTCTAGCTATTATCGATGAGCTCTCCATCTTGATATTTGTCTTGTTCGCCATTAACTTGAATAACTTGTTGAAGACTTACTGGCATTGAAATTTTAGTCTTCTTGCTAGAACAAGCTTTCTACACAAGGGGGGATTGTGAACCTTTTTCTCAGAAATTCTTGATGACCTTCTACTACCTACAATGGAGAGACTGATATTAGAAACATGATCAACCTTGACATTAGCACATGTGCCTTTTTTCAATTTCAACTAAGACCTTGTCTTTTTAATCACATTTGTTATTTTTTCAAGAATATTATCTTCCTCTTTGTAATCCCAATATATAACAAGGTTTACTGGTTCAATTTCTTGGGAAGCTAAAATTTTGGTCCCATCTTCTTCTATGTCTATAATATCTATACCCAATTTCAATTGAAAAAGGAGAATTTTGGGAATGGTACACCTGGATAACCCTCTTCTCCTCACTTCTAATTCAACTATACAATCTTCCCAAAAATCTTCCACAATGAGTACATGAATAATTTTCACTTGAGTATCAAACAAGCTATGAATGATTCCTTTTTTGTCAAAGTTTGGCCTAGTTTGATAAGCACCAAAACCAAATTTAACCAGGTCAGAGATTATACATTTTGCATCTTCCATGCTTCCACATGTTAATTTACCTAGCTTAAGTGGGAAAATGATAACACACGCTTCTTCAGTTGAGAATTTATTTATCACAGAAACTAATTGTTGTGCTACTTTTGCCAAGATGAAATAATCAAAGGAAATTTTGGGAAGACACATAGGCTCCTTATCAAAACCTCCTACTCTCAAATAAGTGAACCTTGGGAATTGGGTATATAAGCTACCAAAAGATTGGATGAGTCTTTGAGACTCAGGTGACAATCTGTGTTGCAAAAAAAATTTCATCTCAAAACACAATTTTCCAGAGAAAACATCATAAACCCTTCTAAAATCATTTAAGACTTTATCCTTATGTAACAATAGGCAATAAGTATATGGTGATATCCTCAATCTAGGGTTCATGTGGCAAATGTTTCAAATCCTGAGTGGTAGCTAACATGTACATTAAATAAGATGACATGAAGAAATCCTTTTGCAGATTTAAAGCACCTTTTAACTGATCTCTAAGAGAGCTAGCTATTAATTTTTCCTAATCTAGAAATTGTGAACCTTTTAACACAATTTGAATGTATAAGTACATCCAATTTTCAAAAATAGAGATATCGAGGGAACCAAAAATTCTGTGTAAAAGAACCATTATGTCTTGAACCTGAGTAGTCATTAGGCTCTTCTTCAAAGTTTTAGGTAATCTTGAACCACCCTTATAGAAAGATTTGGTCCAAATTTTTGCTATGACATTCTTATAATCACTTACCTTCTTAGAAAATCTAGTTGCAGACAAGGTCGAGGTAAGATTAACAAATTGCTCCTCTTCCAGGTGAAACAAGCTAGATACAGTCTCTATTGACATTTAACAAAATACTTCCATCTCTCTTCAATATTTTTCCTTTAGACACATTTTACATATGAATGCATTCTTAAATTAACTCTGGAGGGAAAGTGGAAGTCGTGAGCAAGTTTATGTCTAACACTTAGTGGAAAAAGGTTGGGCCAGTCTTTCACACAATCTTTTTGAAATGCCTCCCAAATCAACCTCGAGCAAGTCTATATCACCTATTATGGGGGACCTACATTGTAGACTATGAGTGTTTCCAAATAGGTGTAATGTAGATTTCATGATTTTAGGAGCTCTACTTTGAATGCAAAAGAAAGGAAATAACCACAAATACGATTCACTCCACATGCAAGAGAAAAATAACCAGAAGATGGAAGGCTTACCTGGAGAATGATGACCTTTTCAACTATGAAAGAAGGTTGGTTTTCTCCATTTTTTTCCTACGATTCCTTTTTTGAGAAAGAAAAGAAAATTAATTTTTTTCTTTTTAAACAAGGAAACCTTCTTTTAGATGCATTTTGAAAAGGAGGAAATGATCATTAATTGTGTAGAGGACGAAAGTAATTTTGGCATGCTGTGAAGGAAAGATGACAAGGTAGAATAGGTACGGGCATTAAATTAAGAGGCAAGTACTTTAAATAATTACCCTTCTTTACACATGCCCAATCTTTGTTTTCGCACCCTTAAATAAAACTTCAACGCGACCATTAATGAAAATTTTACTTTGACCATTAATTGCTTGTAGTCACTTTTCAAATCATGGCATCCCCTACAACCATGTTAATCATGATGAGGCAACTAGTTGTTGCATGTCTCATGTACCACATGTGTGCATGACATGTCAAGTGGGTCCTCCAAGGGAAACTCCTTTGAGGAACGAATGAAACTTAAAAACCTGTGAACTAGTTCCTTTGGTACAAAAGGGTCAATGCAGTTTAGTGTTCTTTGAACTTGGTACAAGGGGTATGTTAAGGTTCAAGGAGTACAAGGAAACCTATCTATTATACCAAGAAACCTTTCGAACCGCAACAAGATGGTGTTTTGAAATAAATTACTTTTGGTTAAAGTTGACTACAAAAGGGGACTTGGTCAACAATTTAGCATGAGGGAAGGATTGGTCAAAAAAAAGTTGAGTAGATATGAAAATGTTAGTACAACTTCATTTTTGAGTTCGATAATTGATAGAACCAATGGTTGAAACTAAAAACGTGAAAACAAGAGTGAACCAAAAATAAAGAGTAAAAATGGTGACTTTGAAAAACATGAACTAACAATACACCTCAACAAAATGGTATTGCTGAGAAAAGGAATGGATAAATCATGGATTGTAGAAGGACACTAATGATAGAGAATAATTTTTCTATCAAATACTGAAAGGAAGCAATAAACACTACAATTCATAACTTGAACCAAGTTCAGTTGAAGGACTCAAATCAAACACCTTTTGAATTATGGTATTGCTATAAACCTAATGTGTTTTACTTCAAAGTATTTGGAAGCAGGTGTTATATTTTGAAGGAGTCAAGAAAAGGGAAATTTGATGTGAAAAGTGATGAAGGCATATTCTTGGGATACTCCAATAAGAGGAAAGCATACAGATGTTTGAATCTATCTACTCACAAAGTTATAGAAAGTGCATATGTGAAGATTGATGATTTTGTAGAAGAGTCTAAAGAACAAAGTGAGAAGGAACTTGAAGACTACAAAATCTTTGTTTAATATAAGCCTGATACTTTACCTAAAGTTCAAGTAAGTAGTAGTCAACAGTCTTCACCACCTAAGTCCCCAAAATCCCCAATTCAACTCGAGTTGTAGCTAGTGCAACACGAGTCATAGTCTAAAGGACCCAAGTCATAGTCAAAAGGACTTGAGTTTTAGTAAGTAAAAATTGAGTCATCTAATGGACTCAAGTCACAGACAGTGGGACTCGAGAAAGATTCATAAAATCATGGTGAACCTATTAAGAAGGAGCCAAACTTGTTGGATATGTCAGAAGGTATCATGCACTCAAGAAAATCATTGGAGATTAGTTAGTTGGTACAATGACAATGAAAAAATTAAAAGGTACATGTTTTCTTACTGAATTTGAACCTAGATCTATCAAAGATGCATTAGAAAATGAAAGCTATATAGAAGCAATGAATGAAGAGATTGATTAGATAGAAAGGAATAAAACTTGGACTCTTGTTCCTAGACCCAAGGACAAGAATGTAATTTGCACAAAATGGGTATTCAAAAATAAGTTGAATGAGAATGGAGAAGTTTCAAGAAATAAGACAAGACTAGCTTGCAAGGGTTATGCTCAAGAGGAAGGTATTGACTATGGAAAAACTTTTTCTTCTATTGCTAGACTTGAAGGTATTAGAACACTGCTTGCATATGCAACATACAAAGGATTTGAAGTATATCAGATGGTTGTGAAATCAACACTCTTGAATGGAATCTTAGAAGAGGAAGTCTACATAGAGCAACCTAAAGGTTTCCTTGATCCTAGCAAAAGGGACATGGTTTGCAAACCACACAAAGCTTTGTATCATCTCAAACAAGCTCCTAGAGAATTGTATAAAAGGTTACAAAACTATCTCATAAAGATTTTTTTTCAAAGAACTAATGATAACAATAGCCTATACATCAAAGAAGGACCAGATAAGAAGATTGTGTTGGCAAAAATATTTGTGGATGATATATTAGTTACTAGAAATGATGATATGTTTAAATATTTTTCTGTGGAAATGAGTAAGGAATTTGAAATGTCAATTTTTGGAGAGATCAAATTCTTTGTTGGCTTGCAAATTCAACAAATGAAGGATGGCATCTATATTACTCAATCAAATACATCAAGGATATACTGAAGAAATTTGATATAGAGGATTCTAGACCAGTTGGAACACCTATGTCTATTGTACATAAGCTTTCCAAAGATGATGATTCCAAGGAAGTAGATCAATGATTGGAAAACTTTAGTATGTGGTGTACACAAGACCAAATATAACATTAGTAGTTTGTATGGTGGCTATATTCTCTGCTAATCTTAAAGAAAATCATATGATGGAAATCAAAAGAGTTGTGAGGTATTTGAAAGGTACTGTAGAGTATGGTTTGTGGTATAAGAAAGGAGGAAACTTTGATTTGAAGGCATTCATTGATGCAAATTGGGTAGGAAGTGTTGATGACAGGAAGAGCATTAGTGGAGGAGCACTTTTTATTGGAAAGAGTTTGGTATCTTACACAAACAAGAAGTATAACTATATCTCTTAGTCAATAGTAGAAGCAAAATATGTTTCTGCAACAGTCAATTATTCCAACATTGTGTGGTTCAAGAAACTATTTTCAAGTATGAAGGAGGAGATCAAGGACCTACTTGTTATCTTCTGTGATAACACTAGTACAATAAACATATCCAAGAATCTAGTGATGCACACCAAAACCAAGCATATTGCAATAAAATATCATTTCTTAAGAGAATTGGTACAAGACAAAGAGGTGAGGTTGGAATATGTGAATACAAAAGAACAACTTGAAGACATATTCACCAACCATTGCCTGAGGATGCATTTTTGTATCTAAGAGGGAAGCTAGCAATTATTCCCCTGTCTAAAACTCAAAGATGTCAACTATCAAGCTAAAGTGCTCATAGCTCATTCACTGTGCCAAACAAATTTTGGAATTTCATCCAAATAGCCCACAGAGTGGTCAAACCATCCAAGTGAAATAGAAGACTATCTGAGATGTTCAGTGCAATCAATCCCATGGCCTCATCCATTTTACTTCTATGCTTAAGAACCTCAAAAGGGTGCATTAGAATAGGTTGGTTCTTATCCAGACATGACCATAAGACTCTTGACATGAGAAGCCTAGTCATTTTTTCCTTCTAGGTGTGATAGTTGTGTGGCATGAGCCGGGTCACAGAAGGATCTGACATTGAGAGAAAAAGATAGAAGTAGAAGGGTCTATTCTGAAGTAAATTACAAAAAATAAAATGCCCCCCCACAACTGATAAAGATATCCCTCAAATACTAAAGAAACAACTATAGAAAGCATAAAAATTGAGAAAAGAACCTGGATTTTGGATGCAAAGAGGGAGGAAACTAAAGCCTCTACTTCAACACCAAAAATAGGAGCTCAATATTACTCCAAACTGATTCTAGATCTAGAAAGTAGACAATAAATCATGCACTTTTTTTTAAAAAAGCATTGAAATATGTGTCCATATGAGCCCAAATGAAGCCTTTGAAGGTGCAAAAAATGAGATTTTTGAGTTGCAATAAAATTCAAGAACAGAGATGTCAAACTTCCTACACCAATGTGTAGATCACAAAATTCTACCCCAAATCAAAAAAAAATTGCTCGAAAAAATGAGTTCGTATGAGGGAGATATCGCTGTTTGAAAATCACCTTTGTAGTTATTTTTTCTGAATCACCATCATCACACCTCCAAAAAATAAAGAAAAAAGCCCAAAAAATGTCAGATCTATTTTTTCAAACCCTCTTTCTCCTTTTTCTCCAAATACTAAAAAAATGCTCTTCTTCCCAATTGAAGAAAAAATCACAAACAAACTAGGTTTTGTGTCTCTGAATCACGGCTTCAAAAATCCTTCAACTAAGAAGCAACAAGGAGGCTCTGATACCATGTAGAAGTTGATGAAAGCCAACTTCATAGTGCACCAAGATCACCTGCATGTAAATAGCTTGCTGAAGAGAAACCGAAGAAGAAGGAACAAGAGCTTGGAGCAATTCAACAAAGCAAGAAAAGATATTTCACAATAGAAAAATGAAATTGCTATGTGAATGATTGAATTTACAATGGGAGAGAGACCGAATATAAAGGCCTCAAGGAAGCTTGTAGAACAAGCTGAAAAGTGCTAGAAGATAAGGTTGACAACTAAGCATATAGTCACAAAAAGGTGGAATACACTAGAAGGGAACAAACTCTCGTGTTGTCAACTACTCATCAACTAAAACTATTAACTAAATGCATTAACCTAAGTAAACATAAGTAATAGAATAAATAATTAATAAATAATTATTTAGTCTAGCACCCCCCCCCCCCCCTAAAGTGCAACTTAGGGGAATGCCTTAAGCTCACAAAAACTAAGATGAAATGCAGAATGGGTCCCAGCAACAAGGCCATGTTAGGTACCCATGTATAATGCAAAGAAATGCAACCTCTAAAAATAGGAAAAGAGAGAAAACCACATTGGAAAAACCCTCCCCCAAAAAGAGGTAAGTACAAACATGCTGAAAAAATGAAGGAAGGAAGGAAGGCCTCAACAAGACCCCCCAAGGACAACTTCCACCAGAAATGTTTCTAGAGACTCTCTCAAAATGATAAGTACAACCAACCCCCCCATAAGAGATATAAAAGATGCCAAAGCCCCTCAAGAATAATGGAGCCCCTAGAGAAAGAATCAAACCAATGAAACTCCAATGCAAAGTAAACAAGGGAACCCCTGAATGAGAGGGAAAACTAGAAGGCCTAGTTGATGCTCAAAGGAGAAAATATGAGGATCATAAAAGGGTATCCCCAAGGTAGGTGTGATGACACTATCATGAATTTCCACTGTAGAATCTGCAACAGGTGCACCTAGAGGCTCGATGAATGGAACTGGAGGATCAAGCAAAGTAGAAGAAGAATCCTATTGAAGAGAAAAGACCTCAACTAGATGTGGTGTGGTAGTCAAAGCAGGGATCTTAGGAACAATACAAAGGTTCAAGTATTCTGACTGCACCACATGATGCTCCTATGAAAGAGAAGTAGTGTGCTCCAACAATGGAGATGGTGGACCAAAGTGTGAGAAGGTGTAGAGATGATTGAAAGGATCAACTGCCCCTATAGCAATAAGACCTCATGTTACATGATCTCGAATGAAGACTGAATCAATAGTGAACTCAACTATCTTCCTTGATCCACTGCATGTAATCTGAGAAATTGAGAGAAGGTTTGCAGATAGAGATGGAACATACAATACATCATTGAATATACCATCTTGGATGCGAACTAAACCTTTCCCACAAACTGCTAGGGTAGTTCTATTCCCCATGAGAATATGAGGAATGGGAGAAGCCTAAATAGTGGAGAAGACGCCTTGAGAAGATGTCATATGGTGAGAAGCACCTGAATCTAGTATCCAAGGAACTTGTGAAGGAGATGCAATGGAAGCCTGTAATGCATGACCCTTTCCAAGATCCAATGTAGATGTTGAAGATGTGGAGGAAGACTAAAAAGAAGACCCTTGTGAGGTAGAAGAGGATGAAGAGGAAACAGTGCTCTTCTAAAGGAGAGCTTGCAAATCAGCAATTTATTTCTCATATCCATCAAATCTCTTCTAAAAAGAATGTGACTCATCATGAGATCCCTTATGACAATAAGAACAAGTAGGAGTCTTAGTCTTCTTTTTTTGCTTCTTCTTAGAAGATGATGAACCAGTAGAGTGCTGAGAAGAGGAATCATATCTGTTCTAGCTTCTACACCTGTGTATCCTTGGCAAGCAATGCATGTGACTATGAACCTATAAGTGAATCCATCTAAGTGATCTTGGACTGTTCTCGAGTTAATTGATCACAAAATATCTCAAATGAAGACATCCTATGTCAGTCACCCAAGGCATCCATAGTGGAGTAGAAAGTAGAAGAGAAGATGTGATACTATCCCCTCAACTTTGAGAGTATCAAAAAGATACACTCATCATCAATCTTGTTTTTCCCACATCCTTGCAAAAGGGTATGTAGAGATTTGAATTTCATCAAGAAGTCCTCAATGGTGGGGAAGTTGGTAGGTGTCAAAGATGTCAACTCTACATCAAGATTAAGTGCTTGGAATTCATTCACTGTGCCAAACAAATTTTAGAATTTCATCCAAATAGCCTGCGGAGTGGTCAAACCATCCAAGTGAAATAGAAAACTATCTTAGATGTTCAGTGCAATCAATCCCATGGCCTCATCCATTTTATTCCTATGTTGAAGAACCTTAAAAGGGCATGTTAGAATAGGTTGGTTCTTAACTAGACATGACCATAAGCCTCTTGACATGAGAAGCCTAGCCATTTGTGCCTTTCAGGTGTGATAGTTGTGCGACGTGAGCCGGGTCATAGAAGGACTCAACATTGAGAGAAGAAGATAGAAGTAGAAGGGTCTATTCTGAAGTAAATTATAGAAAAGAAAATTCCCCCCCACAATTGATAAAGATATCCCTCAAATACCAAAGAAACAACTATAGAAAGCACAAAAATTGAGAAAAGAACCTAGATTCTGGATGCAGAGAGGGAGGAAACTGAAGCCTCTACTTTAGCACCAAAAATAGCACCAAAAATAGGAGCTCACTATTACTCCAAACTGATTCTAGATTTGGAAAGTAGACAATAAATCATGCACTTTTTTAAAAAGTAGCATTGAAATATGTGTCCATATGAGCTCAAATGAAGCCTTTGAAGATGCAAAAAATGGGATTTTTGAGTTGTAGAAAAATTCAAGAATAGAGATGTCAAACTTCCTACACCAATGTGTAGATCATGAAATTCTACCCCAAAACAAAAAAAATTGCTCAAAAACATGAGTCCATATGAGGGAGATATCGTTGTTTCAAAATCACCTCTATAGTTATTTTTTTTGAATTACCGTCGTTGCAACTCCAAAAAGTAAAGAAAAAAGCCCAAAAAATGTCAGATCTATTATGTCAAATGCTCTTTCTCCTTTCTCTCCAAATACTGAAAAAATGTTCTTCCTACTGATTAAAGAAAAAATCACAAAAAAACTAGGGTTTGTGTCTCTGAATTGAGGCTTCAAAAATCCTTCAACCAAGAAGCAATAGGGAGGCTTTGATACCATGTAGAAGTTGATGAAAGCCAAACTTCATAGTGCACCAAGATAACCTACATACAAATAGCTTGCTGAAGAGAAACTGAAGAAGAAGAAACAAGAGCTTGGAGCAATTCAACAAAGCAAGAAAAAATATTTCACAATAGGAAAATGAAATTTCTATGTGAATGATTAAATTTACAATGTGAGAGAGACCGAATATAAAGGCCTCAAGGAAGCTTGTAGAACAAGCTAGAAAGTGCTAAAAGATAAGGTTGACAACTAAGCATATATCCACAAAAGGGTGGAATACACTAGAAGGGAACAAACTCCCGTGTTGTCAACAACTCATCAACTACAACTATTAACTAAATGCATTAACCGAAGTAAACTTAAGTAATAGAATAAATAATTAATAAATAATTATTTACTCTAATAGATTTTCTCTTGTTTGGTTTTGAGGCTCTGTGATGGATTTCTATATTCTTTTTGTTTGTTATTTTTCTTTCCCAAGGTCCTTCAATTATCTTCCACCTCATTGGTATGTTTTTTGGTGTCCTCGTAATTTCCTTCATTTTCTTTTCCAAATGGTATTATTATCACTTCACTTGAGTCTTTGTATGATTATCTTCTTCTTGAGGATTCTAGACTCATCGAGGAATGACATAATTTATTTATTTCTTTTGAGTTTGGTTTTGGTTTACCTTTTCTATAAATTATTTCAGTATAGTTCTTTGAGCATGGAAATGTCTATCATAATGAAAGAAGGAAAGTGTTAGATGTTATTTTTGGGGATGTCTATTCTAATATACTAAAGAAGATGAAGATCAAACTCATTATTAGAGTGATATTGAGGATTGTAGGGAAATAATTATTTATTTTAGAAGACAAAGAAAAAATGAATTCTAACATAGTCAATATTCTTATTGCCACAACTCTTAAGATCTACCTAGATAAAGAGGTTATTGGAGATATGTACAAAAGATTATTCAAGAACTATTTGTTGAATGAAATGGATTTATCCTATACAACATTGATGCCAACCTAGATATACCTAAACACAAAGACTTCCATGTTGGGGGGTGTAATATACCAATTTTTTTCATCGTCATTACTAAGAATCATCAAAGGTTTATGATCAAAATTCCTACCATCACAAGGAATTTAGAGTTATTGATGAGGATCATGCATGTGAGGCTATGTGGAGGGGGAAATTAGCTTGAACAATTTATGATAAATGATGCGGTGGAAAAAGTGATGTAGAAGGTAGTGTGGAGGAAAGATGTGTTGGAATCAAGATGCCAAGTGCCAAAGGAAAATATCTTGCTCCATAAGGATTTGTTAGCTAACATATCTCATAATATGATCTAGGATATTTGTATATATAACTACTTTTGTCACAACCCATCTTGTCGAGTCTTATTTGACTCCCTTTGACTTGGTTGAATATGTAGACCCAAGTCATTATGATTAAGTTATAATAGACATGTGATTTAATATATTTACTTTGAGTCATGTGATTATTATATATCTGATGATTTATGATGTTTAGAAATGAAAGAAATGTCATCAATCATGATAGATCAAATTGATGATAAGTAAAAATGCAAATGATGAATATTTGTGTGAATTTTATTTTGGTTTAAGATTTTAGGACTAACCTACCGATGACAAGTAGAGTCTTTGAATGATAGACACAGATTGAAGGTGGGGGTGTGATTGAGGTAGAGGAGGTTATCTCCTCAATAAGGGTGTGATCATAACAGTTCTAGTTATTACACACTCCACATAGCTAAAAATTTCATGGTTATTTTTGTGATTGATTTTCTATGCTAATTAGATAGAAAAAAATATAATGAAGAATAATATCTTGAATTTGAATTTGTGATTCGATTTGCACTAACCATCTTTTCTTTATAAATGTCAATAAAGTGTGAATAACTATATAAAATTATTTTATTTTAACAAATAGATATTTAAATTATGCCCTTGGTATTTTGAATGATTTATTTATATCTTAATTAATTTATAGTTTAATTGGTTGTGTTTATATATAGTAGATTCTTATAAATATAGCTTTTTTTAACTTACAAGCTTTAATATTATTCCTTTAACAAAATAATTAAATGTATTATTATCTTTATCATTTAATATCTCTTTGTTAAGCTAGTGTTTTCATATTTCATAATTAATGGCACATTAAAAAAGAAACTACACGTATGAGTTAGGTAGTTAAACAATTAGTTTTAACTTGAGTGGGCATTTATTAAAATAAAAGTGAAACTAAATACATTAGAACTTTTCAACCAAGAACTGGAGGTGCGAACTCTAACATCCAAAGATTAGTAATGGAAAATGGGAGTCATTTATAAAAATATGGGCATTGAATTCTCACACCCACAGTTATAAGAGGAGATTGAAAAAGGAGGACACATAGAGGTAGAGGGAAGGGAATAGAGGAAAAATAGAGACACAAAAGAAGAAATGTTACATGTCATAAACTACAAGGTTTATTTTATTTTATTTCATGTTGCTTACTTTCCTAAGTTTTCAATATAGAGGAGATAAAATGAATGGAAGCTATGAGTATGAAATGATAGTGTTATGGATTTCAATATAAAAAAATAGAAAAGCTTGTCTAGATCAAACTTTTGTCTCAAGATTTGCAGATGGAAAAGTGCCTAAGGGCTTAGTAGATGAGAATATAGATTAATGATAGACTATCCAATGACATGTAATGATATTGGTTCCCTCTAGGTGTCCTTTATGCTTAGTTTCTAAAGAATCTACTGACCATCTATTCCTCACTTGCCATATAGCATTAAAGTGTTTGGACTAGCTTCATTTCAGATTTTGTTGGTGTAGTCCTAGGCAAGAAAATATCTAGGATTTCATTGCTAGCTAGCCCACCGACAAAAACAAAATGTGGTCCTCAATTTGGATCACAAGCCCCCTCTTTAGTTGTATGGCACCATCTAGATTGAGAGAAATTGATGGATTTTTAATGAAAAGTTCTTAACATCAACCAAATCATCCAAGGTATTCATAGAACCATAGTAAAAGAAACTAATAATAGATCCTTGGTATCTCACAAGATAATTTTTTCTAGTTGGGATAGGAATATTCTACTAAGATGGCATGGTCTTAATTTCCCTTTCACATCCAAAAAGTGGAAGGCTAAAAGATCTTTGGTTCAGTGGAAAAAACCTTCCATCCATGCTTAGAAGTTGAACTTTGATGGAGCTGCAAAAGGAAACCTTGGTTGAGGCAAAGCTAGATGTATTATTCATGACTTTGATGGTAATTTTGTACATGGAGCTTATAAAATCTTTAGCATTGTACCAACAATGAGGCCAAGTATGAGGCTTGTGTGTTGAGAATCAAGTTGTGCCTCAGTGTGGGCATTAACAATGTCAAGATTGAAGGTGATTTGTTGCTCTGTATCATTGCAATATTAGGTGGTCAGAGCTTTAACTAGAGTTTGAGTAGTAAGCTTGATCTCATTAAGGAATCACTTTCTCAACTCAAAAATCTCTCACTGAACGATATTTATCACAAATTCAATAGATCATTGATTGCATAACCAATGTTGATGTTGATCAAGAGGATGATCTTGTTATTTGAAGAATTTGATGAGAATAAATCCACAGATTCGGTACAACACCTACATGCAAAAACCTGTCACAAAGAAGAAGAGAAGGCAAGGGTTTAACTCTGAAAATATGCAAGAATATATTATCAGACTTGAAAGAATAAATAAAATTACAATGGATCAATCCTAATAAAGGAGATCGTAAAACCCTAATAGGTAAATAAAATTAAATTATCAAATGGAAATGCATGTGCTTAAATTGAAAGCTTAAGTAGGGAGTAAAGGTAATTTAATAAATAAAATAAAAATAAATCCTTTACTCTAACACCCCCCTTAAGATAAACAAAATGCACCTATAAACAATGTAGAAAAAGAAAGTAAACTATAATGTTGAAAGCATAAATGGGTCTCGCCAACATGGTCTAATGAGGTACCCAACACAATCAAATCTCTAAAAAATGGAGAAATAGGGAGAACCACATGGGAAAAACCCTACTCCAAAAAGAGATTGAAGAAGCTAAAAAATAGAAAAGAAGGAATGAATGACTCATCAGTGAGACTTGTCAAGGAAAACTTCCTTTACCCCAAGCATAGTGTTGGAAGTCTTAATTGGGAAACAAGATACTTGGGGGGGTGATCAGGATCTATAGAACTTTTATCCCTTAAAACAACTTTACTATATTCACCATAATTACCATCTCATACCTAATTCATGCATAACATAGCTTGTAAAATCAAATGTTTTAACATGTAGATCTAACTATCAATCACATGCATGAAATGTAAACACACAACGAAAATATTTGATTACCTACGAACCCTCCAAGGTGAAGGTAAAACTGGGGTGGGGATAGCACCTACAAATCTCCACCATTGTAGTAATAAAGTTAACCTATTAGTGTTACAATTTTGAGCACTTCTTATTATCTACCCTATGAGGGATCTTCCCTATTAAAGGTTTTTAAGATTATTAGATCTTACCTCGTGAGAGGATTTTACACTTACGATAAAGTAAGGACTTGGTTAAGAGATTATCCTTGACTTGGTTATGATTCAGTACCTAATCCTTCAGTCTAAACTCTACTTCTAATTATACATCTCCTCTCTTCAATTCTAATATGATCTTCAATCTGATATATCTATGTTTTTTCCTTCATTGCTTGATAAGGTCGCTAACTCTATTTTCCAATAATAAAAACTTAACTCTTTTTCCTTCTTCACAATGTTCGTGCTTTCATAGTTTGATATGTTTTGTGATTGCATGCTTAACTTGTTTACTCTTCTCCTCACATACTCACATACCCAAAAATAGGGTTTAGATATGTCTATTTAAAGATTTCTTAAGAGTTTTCTAAATGCTTCCCTTTTTGCCTCTTCATCTGATTGGTTAATCACCGCTCATAAGGATTTGTGATCCATGTCATAAATATGTAATAGCCTATGTAACAACCTCTACAAATATTAAATTTCATGTTTCTTTCATCTTGAAATAGTTTATCTCAAATTTTGTATCAGTTTTGACTTGAATGTCAATTCTGCATTTCTTGGCACTTACTGTCTCTGATTCTTGGTTTAACTTTACTTGTCATTGTAGCTTAGTCACTATTGTACTCGACACCTTCTATATAACTTGACATCAATATACTCTGACTACTCGACATTCACTAGTTTCAACTTATACTAAAAATACTTAGTGACCAAAGACTTCCTTGGCTCCTATAAAGCTTGGCATATACATATTTATTCACAAGTCTTTCACATGACTTGACCTATATTAAGTAGCTCGGTCACAATAATGACTGACTGACTCTGCCTCATATATGACTAAGTATTTGACACTAATAGAGAACAAGATTTAGAGATACCAACAATCTCTCCCTTTGACATTAGTGGAAAAAATACTTTGTCATAACTACATCTTTACAATAATAGAATAAGAGTACTCCCCTAAGCCTATGACTTAGTTCTTATAGAATTTCAAAACTTTTGCCAACTAAAAAATCAATAAAAATGTAACAATTTATATTTACATGACTATAAGTAGTCTAATTGTGTTTTCTTCATACTATATCTATCTTTTGAATTCTAACTCTAACCTTATTAAACTCCCTAGTCTCATCACTATCCCATTTAGTATGTAATCATCAATATTACATTCCCCCTTGTTTTTATCACTCATGGCTTTTTCTAGGGTTAAGTTGGTGGAATCAAACTATATTTTTCAATAAATGGTTTGTATACATAGTTGATCATGGAAAGAGAGTGATCCCAAGTGTTCTTGTTGATTCCAATACATGAATCTGCAACTCTAATCATGCAGCCAAGTCAATCATATTTTCAACAATTAAAAGATTATGATCAACCTGAATTAGATTCTTTGCAGATTGTTTGTAACTTGACCAATTTACCTTGTGCAATAAATATCTTATTATAGTGCTTTGTACTAGATTTAGTTGAATGTGAAATATAGCTACCTGTTTGCTTCATTTCAGCTTGAATCTACTAAATGTTTGCTTGAAAATTATTTGTAAATCTTGGTACACCAAATAAAATATTATAAAAGTTTTGTATCTTATGTACAATCTCTTCTACATTCTATAAATGTTCCTACAATTCAACCTCATACTTGGCAATGGTTGTAGAGAATTTCTTTATAACCTTCTTTTCAAATTTCTTCACTAACCATGCCATTAGTTTCTCATTAGCTTAAATATCTCTGCCATTGATTTACTCAAAAATATGTACAACATGGGAAATTATTGGTTCTTTTCCATAAATATTCTTTACTTCATATGCATCAACAAATATATCCTTTATGTTGGTCTCAGATTGGTTTTCACAATTGAGTGTCAAAACACTTAAGAAATTTCTAAGTTGATGCTGAGTATAATACAGATGTTGAGCTATAGTATGTGCCGACCCAAAAATTCAATAGGTGTTGAGTCATTTAGATGCTGAGTGACTAACAAATGCTGAGCTAGTATACATGTTGAGTAAACTATAGGTGCCAAGCAAGACAGAGTTACTATAGAAGCTGAGAAAGACATAATTCCTATATGTGTCAAGCATCAAAAATTAGTAAGTGTTGAGTAACACAAAATCAACATAAGTATTTATGCTTTCAAAAACTCAGATGTAAATCATTTTTGAGCCAACTAAAGATGAATCTTGAAGGATCTAAAAGATAAGATCAAATCTATTACATTCCCTATGTAATCAACATGCAACCAATCAAAAAAATGGAAAGAATTGAGCGAGAAAGATGGATAAATCTCAATCATAGATTCATACCTAACCCTCAATTGTGAAACTTTTTTAAGGATGTCGAGACCCCATAATTCATTGAGTAAGAGAGTGTATGGATGGTACGGGAATGCAAGGAGAGAATGCTAGTCAAGTCTAAAAGGGTGTGAAGACTTAGAGGAAGAATATCATTGCAAAATCAAGTTGATTAGAACAAAGCATCAACATTATGAATAGTGTCATATCAGATCAGATTGAATAGAACAAGGATCTAAAATTAGCAATTGAAGATTGTAAGTTGTCAGGTCAATACATTCTACTATACTTTCTAGCCATTGTATTAGGAGAATGAAAATCCTATGATGATAGGTTGGTTTAACAACCATATTGTAAATCTTTTAATAGGGTGACATTCCAAGTGAATGTTTGTAAATCCTTTAGATAGGTCACCATTAATAGGGTGTTAGAGACTTTAATAGGGCAGACCATTGATGATGGTCAAACTTTGTAACCTTAACAAGTTACATATTACTGTAGTAATAAGTTGTGGGTGTCATCCCACCCCAGTTTTAC
The DNA here is from genome assembly GCA_028749045.1 of Cupressus sempervirens. Classification (NCBI taxonomy): domain Eukaryota; kingdom Viridiplantae; phylum Streptophyta; class Pinopsida; order Cupressales; family Cupressaceae; genus Cupressus; species Cupressus sempervirens. Next base: position 761,701,207 of record CM053784.1, on the reverse strand, counting down.
CTTCTCATTTTGGATGGTTTCTGGGTGATCAAATATTGTGTTGTCTATTTTCATGCATGCCTTTACTTTCATGTAAATTAAATGTGTTACATGCATGTGATTGATTTTAGTTAAAACATTTTAGAGGGTAAAGTTTATTACTTTTGATTCACCACACCCCCCCCCCCCCTCTCAAAAGTAAATCTTCCCACTTGTAAATTCCAACAATTGGTATCAGAGCTAAGTTCTCACAAGGAGAAGCCTTACAGCTTGGAGAAAAAGACCTAGAAATGGAAGTCTACAAACTTGGGAAGATCATAGAGAACCAGGAGATTGAGATACATCTCATTCTACATTCTTTGGAAGAAGCTAGGGAAGAATTGAGGAAATCCTTAAAGAAAAGAAGATAGATTGCCATAGCTAAGAATGATACACAATAGAAGGAGATTGACACCTCAAAAGTGTTTGCAAATGGAGTTTCCAAGGAGTTTGATGTAGCAATAACAGATCTGATGGAGAAGAATAGAGCTCAAGTAGAAGAAATTAGAACTCTTAAGATTGAACAAGAATCTCAAGCCATGATGCTTTGTGAAGTGATTGAATAGAAGAAAAGAGCCATTGAAGATAAGGCTATGATAGAAGATTACAAGAGAAGCCTTGCTAACAGATTGGAGGAAAATTCAATTGAGCCTACAATAATTTCCAACATATAGCTAGACACCCTAAGCCAGATGATGAATGCACATCATGAGCTAAATGTCAAGGACATTGAGATCTCCACAAAAAAAATGCAAAATGAACAACTACAAAATGACTTAAGAAGTGAGAAGGAAATTGTAGAGAGCTTCAACAAACCTAATGAATCCATCAAGTGCTTTGAACAACTATCAAAATCACCAAGATCTAGTAATGACACTTCAGGACAAGGATACACCAGCACTGAAGAAGGTGAGTCATCAAAGACTGTAGAAGAAAGAAGTGACAAAGGTAAGAACACATAACCCACTTGTCATTTTTGTGGTAAAAAGGGGCATAACTCTAATGTGTGTAGGAGAAAGAATGCCAAAAAGCATGACAAACCTAAAAATATAGGTCACTGTCACAAGTGCAATAAGCAAGGTCATCAAGCACATGACTATGGGACTAGAACCATCAGGACACCAAGATTTGAAGGCTACTACTACAATTGCAAGAAGTATGGACATAGAGCTTTTGAGTGCAAATCAAAGTCTATGTGGACACCTAACCAACCAGCAAGGTCAAATAATCATGGACATCATTACAATTGGGACTACAACACTAGGCATAGTTGTCACTACTATCAAGAGTATGGACACATCCCTGAAAATTGCATAAGAACACATTTTAGAGGAAGCTATAACAAATGGTTGAGCCAAACTACATGCTTCATTTGTTTGAAGACTAGTCACATTAGCAAGAATTTCCCAACAAGGTCAAAAGCACCCAACTCTGAGTTCAACAAAGGAAAAGGAAAAGTAGATGTTGAACACATCAAAGGAGAAATGAATAAAACATGGAAGAAGAAAGATGGAAGTAGCACATCCAATGGAGGGATCACTTCACCCAAAAGGTCAAGTGGTCACACTTCATTCAACTAAGAAGAAGAAGGTATGTGGAACTAATATACAAAGATTTATCATACATCAATTCCAAGACAAGTAAGTACTGAAAAGGATAGATTAGCATGAATATAGATGCAAAGTTAAATTTTCAAAGTTCTCACAAGTATTGTCGAGTAAGAAAAGTTGTCCTCACATATCGAGTTGTCTACCAAAGTTAGTAGGAGTTGAGTTAGTAGTGGATGATGAGTGAAGGGAAATTTATATTGAAGATAAGTAAGTGAAACTCTAGTATATGATGAGTGTTGGAAAGACAATGCAAGTCGAGTAAAGAAAAATTGTAAAAGGAGCTGAGTGGACAGCTGTAAATGCACTAAGCATTAAATGCTATGAAACAAGGGTATATGATCACATTTTGAATCATTTTTCACCATCATGAGCAAAGGGAAAAGATGAAGAAAAGTGTAAAATGATTTCCAAGCAGAGAATCAAGCATTTGAGTAGATTTCAACACATATTTAGCACAGTTTCTTTGAATTCAAGGTATTTTACTTGTGCCAAGTTACACAGTTTCAAAATTTCTTCATGTTTAAACTCTAGTTTGAAGAAATGGTCTCCAACTCTAGAAAACCTTAGGATAAAGAGCTATTTGAAGTCCAGTTAGTATCAAATGAAGTCAAACAACCCAATTTCAAACCTATCCCTAAAGTTGCATACAAGAATGACCTAGCTAGAGCCCTATTTGTAATTCCTCCTAAGGTTGTAATGGTTCAAGATGTTAGGAGATTCTATAACTCTAAAATAGGTACTATTAGAGACATGGAAATCAGGGAGGCATACAATAAATTGTTTGAAAGTGGGGTCTTGAAAGAAGAATTCGAAATCATTGAAAAGAAGGGCTTAACCCATGCCCTAGATTTTCCTACCGTGTTCAAGACTAAATGGATCAAAATTGTGTTGAGTAGGATACATGATGGTAGTTTGTGGTTAGAAGATGGACCAGTTAAAATATCAAAAAGGATTATACATAGGGTAATAGGCTATCCAACCATAGAATGCCCTAAAACCCTAAGGAGTGACTCCAAACAAGCTATTGAGAAGAATATTGGAGCTAAGTGGGACAAGAGAGGCATGACCATTGACACCATTAAGGATCCTATTGTTGATTTTGCTATCAAAGTCATATCCCACAATTTCTACCAATCTAGAAAACTCAATAGTGTTTCCTATATTATAGTGGATTTTGGTTGTAAACTTGTTAAAAAGGATCATACGTATGATCTAGCTAAACTGCAACTACAACAGATCAATGAGAATTTGGGAGCTATAAGAAGAACAAAGGGAGCAATGTAAGTTTGGAGCAATTTTGATATGTTTATTCTTCTATGTATAGAATGAATTCCCTTCTTATGGAAAGATAAGCTGGAAGACAAACAGGTCCATAGTAGCTCAGGTAAATGAATACATAGAACAAATGGGAGCCAATTTTGAAACCATCATGACTAGCTATTTTGAAGATTTCAAGAAAATAATGAAATAGAGACTTAGGATTGCAGTCTCACTTATGGAATAGCATATAAATGATATTTGTTTTCTTGTTGATATTGATTACACCTACATCCAAGTAGCCATACCAAGGGTAAGATGGCTTTGGCCACTTGGTTATGAGAAAAATATTGATAAGGCATCTGCAGCAATAATAACACTACTTGCAAAAGAAGTAGATAAGAGTGCCCAACACTTTGCCAATTATGATGTTGTTAGATCCAAGTTGGAAATGGAATTAAAAACTACCTCAACATTGAAGAAAAAGGACAAATTTCTCAAGAAGCTTAAGGCCAAATTTGGAGAAGGGGTTGCAGAAGCAGAGGAAGAAGAAGATGATGAAGAGGAAGTTGAAGATGAAGAGAAACAGGGCCAGGAGCCATTAGAACTAACCCAAGGCATGGGTGAAGATGTTGAAGAACAAGAAGATGTAGAGGAAGAAGAGGAAGCACCTAAGGTAGAGCCAAAGAAGAGGAAAGCACAGAAACAGCCTGCTTCATAGCCTGAAGGCAAGAAGAAAGCTAAACCTAGCCCAACAAAACCCACCACAAGGGTAGATACAAGGGCTACAACAAAGGTGGCCAAGGAACAAGAAAAGAAGAAAGCCACAGAGCAGGGAGGACCAACAGAGAAGAAGCAGAGGAGAAAATATGTGGCACCTCTAGAATCAGATGAGGAGAGGACAGAGTCTGATGACAATGGACAGTTTAGAGTGGTAAGTCACACCATTAAATCTAATTTGGAAAACATTTGTGACAACATTAGGGACAATGTAGATTTGTCAAGGCTTAAAGGCATTGATTTCAAAAAGTTGACAAGAGAGGAGCAAAACATGGTGGAAGAATCAATATACACCATGATGGAAAAGTTCAAGAATACTCCACTTGAACTAGATAATACTATGCCTAAGGAGCTATATTCAATTATGGAAAATAAATGGCATTATTGCCTAAACATGGAAAATGAAATAAGAGATTCAACACTAGCTCATGTGATGTGTGAACTCACAAAAGGCCAAATAAGCAAGGCTAATAAGAAGCATGGGAGCAAATTTACACCCAAGTATAGAGAATTCAACATATTGTAGAATAAAATTGAAGATGTTGTGAAGAAGTCCACTCTAATGTGGAAAGTAATTTATGGGTTCACAATTTTAAAGGAAGGACAAGAAGATCCCTTTGAGGGAAGAAACAATGATGAGGAAGAGGAAAATGATAAGGAGGAAGAAGGAGATAAGGAAGATGTTACAATGGAGAAAGACATACAAAAGGTTGACATGGCAATTGTTGAGGAGTAGCAACATGAATAGAGTGTGCAAGACACACAATTGCCACCACCTAGTCCTCCACATGTAACACCCACATGTACAGAGTCTATAATTGTAAAGGATGTTCCTGACACTACTAGTTAGAACATAAACCCACTAACTACAGAGGATCTTAGAAAGATCCTTCACTGGACTACTTTACAATCACAACTATGTACCAATCCAATCCTAGTGAGTGTGGAGGAACTTCAAAAAGATATAGCTAAGATTATAAAGGAGAAGGTGAATCCACAAGAACCACTTTCACATACTCCAATAGCTACAAGTGGACAATCACAAGAGCAAGCAACACAAGATGCATTTGTTAGGGTTGACACCATAGTCATAGTGACTTCAACTACTGAGGAGAAAATAAAGGAGAAAATAGGACAAAAGGATATCTCTGTTCCTACAACACAAAGTCAAGGTGCACTCCCTCAGATCACTATAATTGATCAAGGAAAAACTAAAGAGGACAAGGAAGAGAGGCCTAAGGAAAAGGAACAAGAGGCAATTCAAACATTGATAAATTTTCCAACTACAGGGACTCCCACTGGAACAACATAGCAGTCAAGCATTAATGCAGTACCACTACAAATATCAGCACTAGGCTCAAGCTCTACCAAGGTAGCAAGGGTACTTCACTATGGAGACCCTCCACTTGATGAGGAGATAGTCATTCCAAGATATGACTATAAAAATATGAATATTGATCAGATTAATGAAGTCCAAGAGGCACTAGAAAAGAAGAAGAAACAAGAGATACTCAGGAATGAGTATAAGCAAAGGCAAGCATTGATAGAAATTAAGGACAACTTTCTAGATGTATTCAGCTTGCAAGTTGATGCAGGAGCATCCAGAGGTATAAGGGCAATCCTGTGTCACCCAAAAAAAAATGTACTTAGACTTAGTTTCTGTTTCATGTGTTTTCATTTTTGGACACCCATTTGGGTCAAATAAAGGTTCCAACTCTCATAGTTCAACTATTAGTGTGCTAGAAAATCTCAAAAAAATAGGAGCATGCAATTTGGCCATCATTTTGGTGACCTAGAAGGTGTGAATTGGCCAGATGAATGTAATTGTGATTTAGAGCATTCCAGAAAAAGAATCAGGTCAAAAGGCCCCATGATTTGAAAGTTATTGCAATTTTTTGAGTTTTTGAGACCTCTTAAGAATGCTTCAAAGTCAGGTTAGGGGCATTAAATGACATAAAAAAGGGCCAAAAATGGGGGAAAAGCAAAGCTTGTCCATAGGGCTATAGAGTGCTTCGAGAGCTTTCCAAAAATGTAAACGGTTCGTCAATCAGAGCTACGGTTCAAAAGTTATGCCTTCCGAAAGTTTGATTACCGTTTCTAGATTCTTCTAGATTTGCACCGACTTCTAATGCAGCTTCTGGAACCTTCTATTTGGTCAGTGGATGCCTACTAGCACTTTCTAGAATGTACTCCTAGTCCTTAACCCTCCGGGGTCTATTTAAGGAGATTTCTGGCATTGTAAAAGGCAGTTCGGAGTGGAGTTTGAGAGGAGGTACTGAAAGGAGAAATTATCTCTAGATTTATGCTATTGTAAGCCCTTAGGGCATGTTTTGAAGTTTATTTTCTCTGTACTATTTGTACTAGCTTATTTTCTCAGTTAATGCAATTTCCCTTTATGTTGTGTCCATTCTGTTCTTGGGTTGTGTTCCCATCACAAGTACCTGATGAGACAAAGCTCATAATGGAGCAATTATCCAACATAGTGGACCAGGTATAGAATGAAGACCTAGACACCAATGCCAAATTGCTTGGATGGGCTGAAAAGAAATTCCAATTGAAGGTAAATGAGAAAATATCTAGTGAGATTGTACTTTCTCAAGTAGAGCTAGCAAAGAAGATAGAGAAGGTAAAAGTAGTACTTGAGAATATATTCTCATTGTACTCCAAACTTTGTGATTCCTCATACTTCACACAAGAGACTAGCCAGAGGATATTGAACTTGGAGAGGAATCTTAAATTATCTAGCATCCAGCTACCAAAGGATCCAGCTCAAAGTGAGAAGCATTTTTCTACAATGCTTCACACACAAAAAGAATTAGTTGTACTCACAACATATGAGGCAAACACCAAGGCCAAGCTAATACAAATTCAGTCTACTACAACCCCTCACATGGAAGTTTTGCACAAAGAAGTAGCCTATGCAGAGAATGTCTTGAAGAAAGATCCCAATTTTTCTACATTGGAAGGCCTAGTACACCTTGTAGTAGAGACAACCATCTAGCTTAAAGCACTAGAAATTGCATTAGACAATTGGGATGTTGCTCTGAAGATCATTATGGAGGTAAAACAAATCCCTTTTGGCTAAGTATTTAGTTAATGCATAGAACCCTTTGACATAAGTGTCAAAAAGGGGGAAATAATACATTTTAAGGGAGATAATAAGATACCCAAAAAGGGGAGATAATAAATTAGAGGAGATAATAAAATTTTGAGTTTTGAGGAGAAGATAAAAACTACAAGGGAAGATGTGAAAAAGGGGGAGAAAAAATAGAGCAGAAATAGGGCAGATAAGGGAAGGAATGACAAGGTAGAGATAAAGAGTATCAAAATAATTAGCATAAGACAAATCCAACATAAGGAGTTTTGGATATAGAAATGGCACATTAGCTCAGGGGGAGTTACAAGTTTTGAGGTATATTGTCTTCTACAAAATTTTGAACAAGTTTTTGAAATTTTGTGCATATGTCAAACAAGATGTATATTCATAATGTTTAGTTAAGTGTTTTTGACACTCATGTCAAAGGGGGAGATTGTTGGTCTCATATCAGTTTCGACAATTAAGCATCAACACAATTAAGAAATTTCTAAGTTGATGCTGAGTATAATACAGATGTCGAGCTATAGTATGTGCCAAGCCAAAAATTCAACAGGTGTCGAGTCATTCAGATGTTGAGTGACTAATAGATGCTGAGCTAGTATATGTGCCAAGTAAACTCTAGGTGCCAAGTAGGACAGAACAACTATAGGTGCTAAGCAAGATAGAGTTACTATAGGGGCCGAGTAAGACAGAATTCCTATATGTGTCGAGCATCAAAAATTAGTAAGTGTCGAGTAACACAGAATCAACATAAGTGTTTGTGCCTTCACAAACTCAAATGTAAATCATTTCTGAGTTGACTAAAGATGAATCTTGAAGGATATAAAAGATAAGATTGAATCTATTACATTCCCTATGTAATCAGCATTCAACCAATTAGAAAAATGGAAAGAATTGAGCGGGAAAGATGGATGAATCTCAATCATAGATTCATACCTAACCCTAAGTTGTGAAACCTTTTTAAGGAGGTCAAGACCCCATAGTTCATAGAGTAAGAGAGTGTATGGATGGTATAGGAATGCAAGGAGAGAATGCTAGCAAAGTCTAAAAGTGTGTGAAGACTTAGAGGAAGAATAACATTGCAGAATCAAGTTGATTAGAATAGAGCATCAACATTAAAAATAGTGTCATATCAAATCAAGAAGGATTAGATTAGATTGGAAAAAACAAAGATCTGAAACCAACAATTGAAGATTGTAAGTTGTTAGGTCAACACATTCTACTATGCTTTTTTGTCATTGTATTAGGAGAATGAAAATCCTATGATGATAGGTTGGTTTAACAATCATATTGTAAATCCTTTAATAGGGTGACATTACAAGTGAATGTTTGTAAATCCTTTAGATAGGTCACCGTTAACAGGGTGTTAGATCCTTTAATAGGGTAGACCTATCATAGGGCAGACCATCGATGATAGTCAAACTTTGTAACCTTGACAAGTTACATATTGTTGCAGTAATAAGTTGTGGGTGTCATCCCCACCCCAGTTTTACCTTCTCATTTTGGAGGGTTTCTAGGTGATCAAATATTGTGTTGTCTATTTTCATGCATGCCTTTACTTTCATGTAAATCAGATGTGTTACATGCATGTGATTGATTTCAGTTTAGAAAATTTAGAGGGTAAAGTTTATTACTTTTGATTCACCCCCTCCTCCCTCTCTCAAAAGTAAATCTTCTCACTTGTAAATTCCAACACTTTATGCCATGCAATACTTTTGTTTGTTTTTGTTCTCTTCTTCTTTGCCAAAATCTCTTGCAACATGATAGTTTTCTCTAGGATGAGATTTTCCAAGTCCCATTTTGGCATCTCAATGACATCATCTAGACTAACTAAAATATTAGAGAATGATCCTTTATTGCTTTTCCTTTTCTAGGAGATAGAGTGGTGCTACTCAATATTTCCTTTGTAGGAGTAGGTGATGGGGTGTCACCACTTGGTCTTGATTGTACTTCAATGCTTGAGACAACAACTATAGAAATCAACACTGTATGCTCTGATCCTTGTCCCGCTTCCCGACTTCTATCACTATGAGGTCCTCAAATATTTGGTCCTTCTTATCCTCTGGTAGAAGTTTCTACACTAGTTTCATTTTGTGATTTCTCTACTTCTTCCTCTTCTCCCTTAGCATTTGAGGGATTTTTTTGCTCACCAATTCATGTGTCAAGTGTGCTAGCATGAATAGGTGAAATGTTTCCTTGAGGCTTGGCACACCAGAACTCTCTTCATCACTACAATCATCTTTGATGGTCAAGGTCTCAATTGATTTCTCCTGTTCCACTCCTTTAGTGAATAGATCAAAAATTATTTTCCATTGTAACTCATTCTTATGTACTAAAACTTCAATCTTATTGTAAAAAATCATAAAAATTCTAAACTTAGGAACAAATCAATTCCTATACTTGTCCAAAAATCTTGACTTTTGATCTTTTGACAACTCAAGTATAATGTTGGCTAATGTGCTTTCTCTTATTTTATTTTTCTACTTCAAATGTCTATTGTCACTTTCTTTCTAATCTATTGTAGAAATCAATTGGAATCTTCTTCTCCAATTCAGTAGGATCCAATTTATCATTAGCCATCATATCAATCATGGCCTCCTCTACTTTATATTTGTCACCATTATTCAACGTATCATACTTTAAAAATCTAAAACTTTATAAGCCTGCAAAGCTCCTAATATTGACACATACCTCATCAATATTCTTTGGTCTTTTAGGTATTGTGACTCAGTGACATCTCACTTTATTTGATTTGGTCCTCTTTGCATCATCCTCTTCACTTTCTTTCTTCTTTACCAACTATCTTCTCTCTATCTCGCTTACAAGGGCTTGAGTTTTCTTCTTTTCTATTATGGAGCTACTCAGTTTGCTAATCTTGACTACCCCATTCTTTATTGAATGATACTAGCTACTACCATCCTAATTCTTGGATTAGTCAATTCAGGAGGAGAGAGGGGTGCCACTACTAGCTTCTTTGTAAACTCTTCTGCCTTAGGCTTTTTTATTTTCATAGTTTTATCCTTCTTTGCTGGTGGAGTGGCCACTACTAGGGCTTTACCCTAATCTATTTCTTCTTCTTCCTCTTCCTCATCACCATTTTCTATATCTTCATCTTCACCAAGACCTTATGTAATCTTCAAAAGTTCCTTGCCTTTGCTATGAGCACCTAGTTTTTGTTCTAGGTCTTCAATAATTTTCTTTATTTTCTTCTCTTTGGAAGCTATTTTGATATCCACTGTAATTCTTTCTTGAGTTTCTTCATACTTCCCAAAGGGTTCTGCTTCTACATCAATTTCTTTAAGTAGTGCATCAATAGTTGCATTCACATTGTCACTGTCAACTTCAAAATAAAATGATTTAATCCATACTTTCCTAGATTTCACTACCTATGTAAATGTATTATCTGTGTCTAATAGAAAGAATAAATCATTATAGTCTTTCATCACTCGTTATGTTGGGATCCTCATCCTTTTCCTCATTGTTTGTTTGAACTCCTCAAAATACATATCCATAACATTCTCAAAATTTTCTCCTAACTGAGTTATGTATTCACTGATCTATCTTGTGACAGGTTTGTCTTTCTCCAAAATAATATTTCTAGTGGCAAGAAAATAATTTTGAACATAAAAGAAAACACACATAATTAGTGATCCAAACTTACACATTGAATTCTTCATTCTCCTAATTGATGTCAAATTTTGTGCCAACTGTGATCTTTACAGCTCGACAAGATCATATTCATGATCCTTCATGACAATCTTCCATACTTGATCGACTACCATATATGGCACACTATTAAATCTACTTGACTGATAGAATTTGTGAGAAATCACTCTCATTGGAAACTCAATAATTGGATCAGTGATGGAAGAGATAGACAACCCTCATCCATTCCACTTGGCCTTTGTATTAGTCTCAATTTCTTCTTTTCTCATACAATGTACAATCTTCTTCTTATCCAATGCGGGATACCCTATAACCTCATGAATCATCTTATTTTATATCTCAACAGGTCCATTATCTAGCCATAGCTTCACATCATGGATCCTACTTAGTACTACTTTAATCCATTCAATCCTAAAATCACATAACTTTTCATATGTCTATCGAATCTCATAATCACCAACTTCTCCAATCTTACACATGTAATACCTTCATACTTCATGGATCATAATTAATTTGGGTGGTGTTGATGATCGAGCACTCATTGAATTTCCTTTCATAGAAATCTCAGGAATAGCTCAAAATTTTGATAGAGGACAAGCATCATTCCTCACCAATTGAACATTACTTACCTCTATTCCTTGATTCTTTCCTATGGATAATGAAGCTTCCATGTTTCCTCATTAGGATTTTGAAGCTTTGTACTCTAAACAACTAGGCACAACTCAAATCTTCACCCAATCAAACTTTCACTTTTGCAAAATCACCCTGTCTCTTAAATTGCTTTGTTCTCTTGAAATCTAAATGCAAGGTATGAAAAATGTCTTCCTATTTTCAATATATACTTCATTTTTCTTGAATTAGATTCTTCATTAATTTTGTTCATTATTAGGTGGAATCCAACTATCTTGATTGATATTGTGACTTTTGAACTCAGTCTTCACTATACAGCTCGGTCTATTCCATCGAGCTCAGCCTATACATCAGTTTTACTTTGAAGTACGTAGATATTAACTTTAGCACATTTTATGTTAGGAACTAATGTAAGATATAACATTAAATATATAGTTCCTTACATACCTTTCTTGATTAGTTTGAGATGGTGTGATCACCTTCTCCATTGGATAGGATGACCTTAACTTCATTTTTTCCATTGCCTCCAGCTTCCACCTTTTTCTTCCAAGTTTGATTAATCTCTTTCTTTGTTTGTTTAACATCCACTTTGCCTTTTCCCTTTTTGTGTTCATCATTTGGTTCTGGTGTTTGATTCCTATAATTCTTATTCACATGTCCAATCTTTTGACAATTAGAACAAACTTTCTTAGATGCATTCATGTTTGTCTAATAGGGTTTTGTGTAACAAACAAGTTTTCCTAAGAAATTTAAAACACCTAATTAATGAATAACTGATTCCATTTCACATGACAATGACTAATCTATTTAGAAATAAGTAAAAAACATGTATTGTATTTGTAATTTATATTCATTTTAAATAAATAAATAAATACTTCGCAACATCTAAACCATTACTAACTAATAACAATTTCAGCTGAAAGTAAAGTAATAACTTAACAATTTCAGCTGAAAGTAAAGTAATAACTATCTTCTCTATCAACTATTATATATTCATTCAATTTATGCTTTTAGAAAATCTTAACTATCTAATTATTCTTCCATGAATTCTAAGAGGCAAAAGTGTAAAAGTGACATACAAACATAATGAATAAATTCCTTTGTCATGTTGTTCAAGCCTCGACATTGGTGAGAGAAGAAGCATTGACATAAGCTTAACCTCCCAACCTCGGACCATACTTATCCCCACACATCCTAACCTAATAGAACGACCCTCCCTACCTCAGGATCAAGCTTGGGATATTCTTAAGTCTAGCCATCTGAGCTACCCGGTGGTTTGAGTGCCCCATCAGTTATTCCTAAATAATTGAAGCTTATGAACAAACAAAAGATCTCATGATTGGCACATATGCCTATAACTACCTTGGTCAAGGATTTCAAATTGGATTTGTAAACCCAATCTCCCCCACTCAACTTGACAAAAAATTTCATCATCAGGACATGCATGAGTTATTATGTGTTTTTATTACTTAGTTATCTAATTCCATTCTTGATTCTTGCATGTTATCTTCACCTCTTCACCATTCATGGCTTCCTTGCCAGTGAATCCTAGGTGCTTGAGAGATTATATCCATTCTAGTTTATTTATACCTCTTCACCTTTAATGGCATCTTTGATGATGAATTCCTTAGTGTTTGATCATCATGACATTATTTTCACCTCTACAAAATGTATGAAAAGAAATAGAAATAATATGGACAAGATCATTGACTCATGGATTTCATTATAGTTTCCATCTTCCATATCCATAACTGAGACAACCTCATGGTTATTAGTAAGCAAGTGACATGATATCATTCCCTACAAAGTTCCAACTAAAGAAGATATGTTTTTAAATAATGCATATTCCATTTAGATTAGTATTTAAATCCAACAGTAGTATTAACATCAATAAGGGTAGATGTACAAAACATAGCATAGACTCGGCGTAGCAATGAGAAAAAGAAGAAAAGATAGATTAGATAAGCATCATAATGGACATAGCATGACTCACAAGGCTCATAGCAAGATATTTCTTCCTCCCACGGCCAAAATTACTGATCTCCCATGATTTCCTTGCTCTTTACTCATTGATGGACGAAGAAGGGAAGGAGGAATCAAATTGGGATGGTAAGTTATGAATATGATATTGTTCTGAGAATCACTCAGATTGCTAAAATGTAGTAACAAGTGGATGTAAAGGTAGAGGTAATGCAGTGAGAAGAGAAGTTGTAATGAATACAATTAATGATATTCTTTTAAATTGTCAACCTTGACTTCTCGACTACCTTCAGTTATCAAGAAGGCCATTTGAATGCCTCACAATTCCGAATTATAAAAGAAAGAAATGAAGAGGGAAAAGGAATAAGAAGGAGTTGAAGAGTTTTTAAATTCTTATTTTTTTATTATTATAAGTCCTTATGTATGTTTACGTATGTATATCGATGAGGTGACATCAATAGATTATATAATTATAATTTATTGATGACACTTCATTTTTATATAATATGTATTCATATTTAAGAGTTTATTATAGTGATTAAATAAGAAAATTCAATAATAAATCTTCAAAGGTATGAATTATATTTAATTTATATTATTTTAAGTTTTTATTATATTGTTATCGTAATAGCTCATGTGGTCCCTTAATGTAACCTGTGGTCAAGTCTTTGTATCCCTTCCAAGATAGTTTTAGGTCATACCTGTTGATCCTGATGACTGGACCAAATTGACCATGCCATTCCAATGATCCCGTTTAGCAGTGCTTCCCCTCTCTTCAATCTTCTTCTTACAGTCACCCAAGAAAATCATTCTTTCCAAGACATTAATTCAAATATATATATATATATATATATATTGTTAATTCCAATCAACAATTGTCAATCATCTAATGTCAGTTATAGGTTGCTTGATTATTTTCATTAACATCTATAATAACTAACTCATTTCACATGTTCATGAAAGAAATAATTTGTTATCAGTTGGTACAACATATATAATTAACTAACTCATTTCACATGGTCAGGAAAAGAAATATTTTGTTAACAATTGATACAACTATATAATTAACTAACTTGTTTCACATGATTAGGAAATAAATAATTTGTTAAACCAACAGTTATGAAATTAGGGCAAAATTTGGGATGTAACATACCCACCCCCTTAGATTTTTCACCATCCTCGATGAGCATAATAACAAAACTTAAGTAATACTTAGTCAGTTTATATAGGAAAAAGAATATTTAGTTTTCAATTTCAGAGAAAAGATGGGGGTATCTTTGAAAAATTTCATGATAATCCTCCCAGGTGGCATTATCCTTAGCATATTGGTCTCACTGGACCTTGCACTGTGTCACTTCCTGATTTAGTAAGTGTAGCTTACATACCTTGAGTATTCTGAGTGGTATTACCTCTACCACCCCTGGTTCTCGTACCTGCAATAGTTTCCAATCAATCATATGTTCATGGTGGGTAATATACTTTTTAAGATATGACACATGGACGACATCATGCATCCTGGCAAGGGGTGGTAGTAAAGCAATCTTGTAAGCTATTGGGTTCATAACTTCCAAAACTTTAAAGGGTCCCACATATTTGGGGCTAGCTTAGCATTTTTGCCAAACTTGATAGTACTTTTCTGAGGTTTAACCTTTAGTAATACCTTGTCCCCTACTAAGAATTCTCTAGGTGTTCTTTTGGCATCAACATAACTCTTCTATCTATCATTCACTTTCTTTAGCCTTTGACGAATCTGGGTTACCTGTTCTTCCATCTCTTAAAGCATTTCAGGCCCAACAATGATTTTATCTTCTAATCGATTCCAACTCATTGGGGTTTTTCATTTATGACCATACAAGGCCTCAAAGGGAGCCATTCTAATGCTGGACTGATAGGAGTTATTATATGCAAATTCTACCAAGGGTAAGTATGTTTCCCATTGGTATTGTCAGTCCATACAGTATACTCTTAGGAGATCTTCTAATACCTAATTTATCCATTCTATTTGACCATCTATCTCAGGATGATATGTTGAACTAATTTTTAATTTAGTATCTAAGGCTGTAAATAATTTTTTTCAGAATCTAGAAGTTATCCTAGCATCCCTATCTGAAATAATTTTCTCCGAAATTTTGTGCAACCTAAAAATCTCTTTTATGAACTTATGGCCAATCTTAAGTGCTCCATTAGTTAAATTCCCTGGTATAAAATGAGCAACCTTTGTCAACCTATCAACCACAACCAAAATAGTGTTGTGTCGATTTCATGTCATATGTAGTCCTTGTACGAAATCCATAGATATTACCTTCCATTTCTACTTGGGTACCTCATTAGGGTGTAACATACTTGCTAGGTACAGATGTTTTGATTTTACTCTCTGGCATTCCAAACAACCTATGACAAACTTAGTTATCTCCCTTTTCATCCCTTTCGAGAAATATAGAGGTTTTATATCAGATAACATTTTTGTTACTCCTGAATGTCCTAAATATGGAGCTGAATGAAATTCACCTAAGATCAGTCTTCAGAGTTCAAGGTCGTTGGGTACATAGATTCTATGGTAATATCTTAAGAGTCCATCCTCTTCTAAGCTAAACTTTGAATACTTAGGATCTTGTGGGCCTCTGATAAGAGCTAGGCCAATTTTTGCATAAAACTCATCATGCTCTAATTGTCATAAAATTTGATCTCTTAACCTGAAGTCTATAGTAGTTATTGCCAAAATGTGTCTTCTCCTATTTAGGGCATCTGCCACCTTGTTTTCCTTACCTTTAATATAACTTATGTAAAACTCATAATTTGCTAAAAATTCTAGCCACCTCCTCTGTCTAGCATTAATATTTGATTGGGTGAAAATATACTTCAAAGTATGATGATCGGATCTAAGTTCAAAAGGTTTTTCGATTAGGTAATGTTTCCACATTTGCAAGGCATGCACAATTGCTGCTAATTAGAGATCATGGGGTGCACAATTATGTTCATATTTTTTTAGTTTCCTAGATTCATAAGCAATAACATATTCATCCTACATTAACACACCTCCTAATCCTTCTCTGGATGCATCTGTTATAACTACAAACTTCTTTTGTGGATTAGGTACCCTTAGAATAGGTGTTGTAGTCAATTTTTCTTTCAAAAACTAGAAGGTTGATTGACACTTCTCTATCAAGATAAATTTGTTTCCATTCCTCTGAAGCTAAGTGATCAAATTGGTTATCCTTGAGAAATTTCTGACAAACTTTCTACAGAACCCTGCTAACCCCATAAAGCTCCTAACTTCAGATACATTCCTAGGTATGGACCATTTTTTAATTGCTTTTATCTTTAATGGATCTACCACTATACCCTGAGCTGATATAATGTGCCCTGGATACTGAATTTCCTTTTGATAGAAGGCACACTTAGATAATCTCCCATATAGTTTATGTCTTAATCTTTGTAGTGTATATGAGCAATGTTAGTATGCTAATAGAAACCAAATTTAAATAAAGCTTCTACAAACTAAACAAAATTCATAAACTTCAAGATAGACTAAGATGAGCTCTCAATTGAGAATATGAGCCATTAATGGACTCTCTCAATAAGAAGCTCTCTTGTTGAGTATCTTTATCTAAATGGATAGGATGTATGCTCAATATGCTTCCAAAGGCTTCAATGGATGATTGTGGATTTTTGGTGTGGATAGATGACTTTAGTATGGATTTGGCTCTCAAAATAGCATTATAACTTTACTTCATGGATTGTGTTATTTTGCAAAGGGGAAGGATCCAATTTATAGACAAGAGGCTTGAGGGATTGAGGGCTAAGATGCAAGGATGGTAAAAAGCTCATGGAGGGCTTAGATTGCATGAGAGGAGAGCACATGGATTGTGCTTCCCTACAGCCAATCAAGGAGTGACACATGTCACATGGTGAGAGGATGGAGGAAAGGGGAAGGATGAGTCAACAAAGGAGGCTCAAGGATAAAATCTTCATAAAGACCCTCATAATGACTTGTAAGAGCAATAAAAGGGCTTGGAAGAGTCATTTATGGCCTAGTGGGCTTCATAAATTTTTATGGTTGAGATATTTTGAGGGTGATGAGAGCAATGTCGACTTGAACTTGATTAGGAGGGTTTTAAGCTTGCTTAGGCTTGTGCAAATGATTAGAGGATGGATTAGGATGGTTTAGGATTAGCTTAGGGATAGGCAAGTGGATGGCATTTAATGAGGGTGGGTGAAGGAGGAGATATTTGTTTACTTTGGCTTGGGTTAGTAATTCTTAACCCATGTTTAGGGAATGTGACAAGGTTAGGAGGGGATTAGGATTAGGGTTAAAGACATCTTCTAGAAGAGTCTAGGCTTTGGATGAGGATAAAGACTTTCTAGAATAGTCTAGAATTTCCTAGGATGAGGATGAAGACTTTCTAGAAGAGTCTAGAACTTCTTAGGATGAGGATAAATTAGATTTTTAGGAAATAAATAAAGTTTTATTTATTTCAAGGGTTTGGGTTGAGGAGATATTTATTAAAACTTTTTTAATAAACATGAGGATTAATATTTAATCTTAATTAAATATTTTGAGTTGGGATTAGGGGTAGGAAATGATGAGATTAGCCTTTAATCGAAATTAAAGAAAGATTAGAAGATTTTGGAAGAGGTTATTGGTCTTAAGGAAATTGGCCAACTTTTGGGAAAAAAATTAATTAATTATTTATTTTGGGATTTTTGGTCAATTTATTAATTAAATAATTAATAAATAAGGAAATAATGTTTAAATAGGATTTAAACATTTTTGGAAGGGATTTCTTAATTAAATATTTTTAATTAAGATAAAGGGATTTAATGGCATAAAAATAAATAAATTAATTAAATAATTAATTAATTAATAAATGATGATGTCATCAGGAATTTTTTAGAAAATAAAAATACTTTATTTTTTAAAAGATTTTTAGGTGTCTACATTTTGCCCCTCTTTGATGTGATGCCGCAAGTGGCATGGCATCAAAGATAAGAAAATAAGATGCCCAAGGCTAGAGCAGAAGAGGAGAGAATGGACTGTGAGATGCCCCCTCAAGAAGGCAGCGGGGAGAGAAAGCGAGGCTCAGTGGCTTCTTGAAAAATACAAGAAACTGGGATGAGCAAGGAGACTCAGATTTGCTTAAGAGAAGAGGTTTGGTTAGCTCAAACTCTCACTACGGGAGAATGATAAAAGGAGAATCAGAGGCACAAGAGGAAGCAAGCTTAAGACTTTAGGGAAGGTGGAGGATGAAGGAGCAGAGCGCTATAAAAAGGAATTCAGGATAGGGAGATTGATGAGGGGATTATAAAGCTGATGCAATAGAATTTCAAAGAGTCAGATTGGTGGAAGATGGGTTTCGGAGATCCCTAGGACTAGGATTGTGGATCTCGAAAGATGAGGTTTGGTGGATTGATTTGGATTGGTGGATCCCTAAGACTAGGATTGTGGATCCCTAAAGCTAAGAGTGATGAGTGATTCAAAGAGATACTGATGCATAAGCTAGGGTAGGAGAGACGGATGTTGGATATGGATGGGGGATAATGGAGATGAAGGAAAACCATTGAAGCTTTTTGAGCGGGGGGATACTTCAAAGAGAAGTACCACCATGTAGTTGAGCACTAGATTTGCTATAGGACTATTGGTTAATTGCCAAGGTTACCAAGAACATCAAGGCCTTTCCACCAACCGTCCAAAGGACTAACAAACTAACTCAAAACAAACACGCAAGGATTGCCCCAGCATCACACATGAATCCTCGAGGAAGCAGCGTGGAAATGACACTGGAGAACCCACAAGCAGAAAAGAAAAACAAATGAAAGACCTGATCAAGACCTTATGCTCTAATTGCCCCATTCGCAGCATACCATGATATGGAAGATCGTGGCAACCTTGAGGAGGGAACAAGGAGATTTCTTGGAAAAGATACTTCAAGACCCAAAAGGGAAGATCCCAAATCAAAAGAAAGTGAAAATCCAAAAGAGAGTCGTTTGCCAACGAGATGGGTAGGACAAGGTACTAACGGACCAAGATCAGACATGAGGAAAGCTATATCTTGCAAGGACCTATCGGAGAGCACTGAAGCTGGTGGATTTGGATGAGTGATGCGTCTAGCAAGCTGAACTAAGAAAGATAACACTTTGGTGACAGGAAATCTAGCTAAAGGATGTGTTGGAATAGCTAACCAAGATGTGTGATGGGTGCAAGATGCTGATCAAGGACGAACTGACACGAACGTTGGATAGATACAATGGTACTAAGCTAAAGAGGATGTACAAGCTGATAGACCAAGATATTTACAAGTGAGCTAATCAAGATATGGTACAAGCTAATAGACCAAGATAGTTACAAGTAGGCAAAAGCTCAGGATGATAGGATAGCGGGATGGTTCGATGTTGTGCAAGATGCGAAAGCTAAGGGTGGGGTGATAGCGAAAGATATGGATTTGGCAAGATGCATCCAATGATGATGAGAGATTTTGTGACCAAGGATAGCTAGAGGAGTAGGATGAGATGGCTGGATAGGATGGTAGATAGTTAGGATTATGATGGATATAAAGAGATGACATTGGGTTTGCATGAGGATAGCCTAGAGCTAGATACCAATGACAAGGGAGGATGGACAAGACAAGATCTCCAAGGAATATAGTGCCCCCAATCAGAAGATAATATGTGGAAGGAGGTCTTATGATGGATGTGATAGGATTGAAGCTAGGATGGAAAAAGTTGAAGGGGCTAGGGAGATGGATGATAGCTGAGATGATTGGCTGAAGCTGCATAAGATTAGTGGATGGTGTGAGATGGAAGCTGGAGGATGGAGGATAGGTGGATAGATTGGAAGATGGAGGTGGATGTCAAGACATGACCAAAAGCATGAGGGTGATAGGCTAAGCTGGGGATGGCAGGATTACGCATGACGCTTGTTTGCCAAGTTTTCATCATGGTACTTGTCCAAGGCGCTTAAATTGCCAAGTTTTCACCAGCGGACGCTTTATTTTTCTTTATTTTTTTTGACTTTTTGACTTTGGACTTAGCTGGAATGATTTTGGCTTTCTTCAGCTATTTTGGCTTTTTGGGGATTTTTCACTGGCTGTTGGAATGTTCAATTTTGTTGCTAGATGTTGGTACACCGGATGTGTGATTTATGCAATAGATTGGATTAGATGGGATTGATGGTAGGAGATGGAGGGATGAAAATGCTGGAAAGGAGCATGAGATGGGGATGTTTGCAAGAGCAACATTGGCACATGTTGGAACGGGTGTGAAAAGAGCATATGGGGGATAGATGGTAGATGCGGGCATGATGGAGGATTTGTGGAAGCGTGCTTGGGGATATAGGCACCCAAGATGGAGTTAGGAGATGGGGGACATGAGTCACTAGATGGGGGATTAGCAATGGTGGATGCCATTATGCATTGGGTTTTAACTTTTTTCTTGGGGATCCACATGGTTTTGGATTTTCTTTTCATAGGCTTTTGCATTGTTTTGCATTCTTTGATTGGATTTTGCCTTTTTGGAGTATGTCTTTTAGAATAGACATATGATTTCCTAGGATGTGGATTTTTAGCTTTATGCATTTTGAAGTTGGCATTCACATTGCTGTGGTAAGCTTTGGGAAGATGGTTAGGAGAAGCTTTGTGAGATGGAGAGGATATGAAAGAGCATGTAGGGGGATGATGATGGATGATGTGCCCTGATATGTACCTTTGTTGATCTTGCATAGGAATGGATGGAATAGGATTTTTATGATGGCTAATAGGAGGATGGAGGATGGTAGATTTTGGGACATAGGGACCCAAAATGGATTTAGCGGATGAAGGGGGGATATGGTAGGTTGTTTTGGGTTGCAAAGATGGTGGAGGGGGGATGACATAAGATTTCTTGAAGGAGTGATGGGAGGCTGGCATGGTGGGCTTGGAGATAGGCTTGGTTTGGGGGTGTGGTGTACCAACACCTTTAGATGGTGAGACTTTGGATACATATCCGAGACCATGAAATCCTAGATTTTTTTGTGCAATAATAGGCTCTCTGATTCCTTGCTCTTGTGGTCCTAAACCTTGACCTTGATAATGCCATCGATTGAGCATTTGAACAAGCTGAGGAAACTTTTTGCTTGCAAAAAATGGTAGAAGTGATTTATTAGATGTATTGCAATGGGGAGATACTATTCTTAATTCTTCCGCTGAGAGAGGGCCACCGTGGATGAATGTAAGTGAACCAAGAGGGTAGATTATAGACGGTGGAATAGCTTGGATAGGTGGTAAGATGGAAGCATGGAGTGGGGGAGATGGAAGGATAGGATCTTGATGTAGCTGGTGGGATGACAAGATATCCTGTAGTGGAGGAGATATGGCTCGAGGTTTTGGAGATGGAGGAGATGGTGACTGCACTATGGATGGAAGACATGGTATGATGATATCTTCATTTATGCTTTGGGGGATGTCAACATGCTTTTGGGCAGGATCTTGATAGGATTGGTTTGGAGTGGATGGTGCGATAGGAGGTGAAGGGATGGATTCTTCAAAGGCAGCGGATGGATAGATGGGAGATTCAGTAGTGGAGATGGGTGAGTAGAAGATGGATGCATAAGGGTCATTACGAGAGATTTGGAAAATGCTTGGAGGCGATGTGGATAGGATTTGGAGGGATTTGACAGGTGGTGGGATTTTGATGCTTGTGGGAAGTGGAAGGATTTTAAGCAATTTGATGGATGGTATGGGGATGATAGCTATGGGAGATGGAGGTGATATTATAGATGGGGAAGCTTCATCACTGACTACTTCACATGGTTGGATTAGATGACATGGCTTATCGACTGTTGGAGGCAACTTTTCTTGTATTTCCTCTAGGAGATTCCTTGGAGACTCATGTGTCGAAGGTGGAGGTGGTGGATTGATAGGAATAGATGGTGTGATGAGGGTGGAAGATTGGAAGCTTGGTTGATTGGGTGATGGAGGAGAAGCTGGGATATCAGATGGCATGACTAGATAGTTTGGAATAACTCTTGGATTTTGGGGGATGCTTGGGGGAATTTTTTTAAGGCTTTCAATATACCCGTCATAGTCAACAAGATTTTCATCAGCATTGGAATAGGAGGTGGTGGGAGCAAGGACAATGCGACCAAACACATCATGATAGGATTGGTACTTCATGCTTTGATGATGAGTTTGATGGGGATGGGGTCTTGCGTATGGATGAACACAGAAACTCATGGTTGGATTTGGGTTAAGCACAGATTTTGGATTGGCTGATGAAAGATTTCCTAGGGAGAGTCAAAGTTGCATGACAGACCTAAGGAGGATTGGCTGGATATTTTTGGCTTTCCTATGG
The DNA here is from genome assembly GCA_028749045.1 of Cupressus sempervirens. Lineage (NCBI taxonomy): Eukaryota > Viridiplantae > Streptophyta > Pinopsida > Cupressales > Cupressaceae > Cupressus > Cupressus sempervirens. The sequence goes on along the minus strand of CM053784.1, from coordinate 761,678,845 downwards.
ATGGAAGACTTCAAGGGCATGCTGTCAAAAAGTGAGAGTTTTGCTTTCCTATGCACTGGATTGGTGGAGATTGTGTCAACCTAAGAATAGACTAATGATCCTATGGGCATGACACAAGATTGACCACTTGTGGATCCCAACCTTTAGCTCAAGGTGATGAGGGATAACAGGTGACAAAGCTAGATTACCCTAGACAAAGCTCTGTCAAAAGGATAACCGTGGTGAGGCTAGTGGATTGGTCAGATTGATTGGATAACAAATTCTAGTAGAATGACAACAACTCTCTAAAGGCTTGGGTGTGATTTTGGATTGGGTTTCTAGCTGGCTAGGGGGGGATGATTTGGAGAGACTTTGGATTTGGGATTGTTCTAAAGCAAGGAACTAGATAGATTTGGTTGCAGCGGGGGAGCTTGGATGATTTTCTGATGAGGCAGTGACTACGCTAAGTATGCCTTGAGCTGGGAGATTTTTGCTTTTTTGGGATTTTGACCAAAGTTGGCAAACATTCATTCAAAAGCTATGAAAAAATAAGCAGACAAAAGTTTTGAGCAAGCACGTCAAACACACCAACATCCTAGGAAGCTTTCTACAAGGATGAAATTTGTTATAGCTAGGGAGTCCTCGATATACGCAAGGTACGTGAGGCCCAAATCCGTAGATGAGACCAAAAAGATGTCACACAGCCGAGAGGAGCGGTAACCCACTTCTCCTCTTTCACTTCTCAAGGGTATAAAGTTCCTTGAGGCTTAGCCCGAGTGACAAAATTTTGATCCCAAGAGAGGTGTCTTTGGATTCACCTCCCGATCTTTATACTCTGCCGAAACGCTGGAGTTGAGGTCGTCCCAAGGGGTGATGAAATCCCCAAGCAAGCCTCCTAAAAAGTGTAAAACAAGACCACATACATGATCTTGGGCTTTAAAAGACACACGTTCATTCTAATTGATGATTTAAATTTTGTAAGCTATGATTGAAGACACTTGTGATTATGGCATACAATGTTCATTCCAATTTGACAGTGTCATTAGCATAATGAAAGTCAAGAGATCGTCAACATAAGATATGCGAGCGTCATTGAAAATGCGTCCAAACCATGCAATGTTCATTGATTGTTAGGCATTCAAGATTGAGTGTGAGTTTGTTTTAAGCCCAAAACAAAGATGTGTGAAACTCGATTGCCAAGCACGCGCTCAAAGGCCCTCCTTGTCAAGATTTGTCCAATTTTTATGCCCAAATGAAGTGTGAGCAAGATTAATGCGCATTCAAAGAATTTTCTAACTTAGAAAAACCACTAAAGACCCAAGTGAGTGGAGTTTGATCTTTGTGGAGCACTTAACACCCTCTTAGGTAGACCCATCCCCATAGATGCCACTGAGATTGCAACCAATGGTTAAATTGATGGGTGATTAAAGAGGGTGAGTCCAACGACAAACTCACTCAAAGAATTTTTATTTATTTTTATAACTTAAAAGATTACAAAAATGTAGATTCTTTTTATGCTCCAAAAGATGATTATTTGATCTATGGCATTCAAGATTGGATTTGTTGTTTTAATCATGCATTCATAAAAATAAAAATAAAAAAAAAACTTTGATTTTAATCCATGGCACTCAAGAGTGATTTTAGCAACATGCATTCAAAGACAAGTGATTAAAAATTCAAGTTTTTTCCCTTTGAGCATTCAAGATTGAGATTTTTTGTGTTGTTTTAAGAACTTTGAAGTGCTTTGTTTTAACCCTAGATCATTCAAGATTTTTTTTGGACTCAAAAATGAAAATGACTCTTTGGACTTTGCTTTTCATTCAAGATTTTGTGTTCTAGTTTGCAAGTTTTAAGCCCAAAAATGATATTCCTAGATTGTTTTGATGCATGAAAAACCTAAGAAACATTCAAGATTTTGCAACAAGACATTTGTTTGGAACAAATAACAAAAATTTTAGGACTCTTAGTTTTCATGAGATTTTTAAAAGAACTTTAAAATATTTTCAAATGAGGTTCATTTTATCCTTGATTGATGCTTTGAGTTTGATTTAGATTTTAGTGTGCACTTAGTGTTGATTTTGAACCTTTTGAAATGGAAACTTGAAGTTCTTTTTAAATTCCCAAAAATGAAGTGTTCCTAATTTTGCATGAATGCATCTAAAACCTTAATGTTGCAAGGATGCAAATGATTAGATTGGTTTAGTTTCACTTGTTAAAAGATTTTTTCTTTTTTGCAAATTTTTAATTTTTCAATGGATTTAAGTATGATTTGGGGTTTCATTTTAAGCACTAAAAAGAAGTGTGTATGATTTTGCTTCCTTAAAAAAAAAAATGGCCAAGATCTTCCACAAGAAGAAGAAGAAGAAGTAGATGGAATAAGAAGAATATAGACAAGAAGAGGAAGAAGAATTTCAAGTTCTTTGTCCACCTATAAGCTTGAAAAATCTGCAAACACTATGAGAAAGATTATGAGTTCCTTTGTCTTCTTCATGCTCATGTGGACCTACAAAACCAATTTATACAATCCTACCAATCACAAAAACAAGTAAAATTAGCCAAAATCAGCAAATGACATACAAAACTTGACTAAAAAAGCTAATGAAGATGACCCATGCGGGGTCCCACCGGGCGTGCCAAAATGTATATGAGCAATGTTAGTATGCTAATAGAAACCAAATTTAAATAAAGCTTCTACAAACTAAACAAAATTCATAAACTTCAAGATAGACTAAGATGAGCTCTCAATTGAGAATATGAGCCATTAATAGACTCTCTCAATAAGAACCTCTCTTGTTGAGTAGCTTTATCTAAATGGATAGGATGTATGCTCAATATGCTTCCAAAGGCTTCAATGGATGATTGTGGATTTTTGGTGTGGATAGATGGCTTTAGTATGGATTTGGCTCTCAAAATAGCATTATAACTTTACTTCATGGATTGTGTTATTTTGCAAAGGGGAAGGATCCAATTTATACGCAAGAGGCTTGAGGGATTGAGGGCTAAGATGCAAGGATGGGAAAAAGCTCATGGAGGGCTTAGATTGCATGAGAGGAGAGCACATGGATTGTGCTTCCCTACAGCCAATCAAAGAGTGACACATGTCACATGGTGAGAGGATGGAGGAAAGGGGAAGGATGAGTCAACAAAGGAGGCTCAAGGGATAAAATCTTCATAAAGACCCTCATAATGACTTGTAAGAGCAATAAAAGGGCTTGGAAGAGTCATTTATGGCCTAGTGGGCTTCATAAAGTTTTATGGTTGAGATATTTTGAGGGTAATGAGAGAAATTTCGACTTGAACTTGATTAGGAGGGTTTTAAGCTTGCTTAGGCTTGTGCAAATGATTAGAGGATGGATTAGGATGGTTTAGAATTAGCTTAGGGATAGGCAAGTGGATGGCATTTAATGAGGGTGGGTGAAGGAGGAGATATTTGTTAACTTTGGCTTGGGTTAGTAATTCTTAACCCATGTTTAAGGAATGTGACAAGGTTAGGAGGGGATTAGGATTAGGGTTAAAGACATCTTCTAGAAGAGTCTAGGCTTTGGATGAGGATAAAGACTTTCTAGAATAGTCTAGAATTTCCTAGGATGAGGATGAAGACTTTCTAGAAGAGTCTAGAACTTCTTAGGATGAGGATAAATTAGATTTTTAGGAAATAAATAAAGTTTTATTTATTTCAAGGGTTTGGGTTGAGGAGATATTTATTAAAACTTTTTTAATAAACATGAGGATTAGTATTTAATCTTAATTAAATATTTTGAGTTGGTATTAGGGGTAGGAAATGATGAGATTAGCCTTTAATCGAAATTAAAGAAAGATTAGAAGATTTTGGAAGAGGTTATTGGTCTTAAGGAAATTGGCCAACTTTTGGGGAAAAAATAAATTAATTATTTATTTTGGGATTTTTGGTCAATTTATTAATTAAATAATTAATAAATAAGGAAATAATGTTTAAATAAGATTTAAACATTTTTTGGAGGGATTTCTTAATTGAATATTTTTAATTAAGATAAAGGGATTTAATGGCATAAAAATAAATAAATTAATTAAATAATTAATTAATTAATAAATGATGATGTCATCAGGAATTTTTTAGAAAATAAAAATACTTTATTTTTTAAAGGATTTTTAGGTGTCTACATGTAGAACTATTTCTAAGTGCCTTTGATGTTCTTCCTTGTTCTTAGAATATATTAAGATGCCATCTATGAAGACCAATACAAACTTGTCCAAACAATCTTGAAATATGTTGTTCATTAGAGCATTGGTTAACCCGAATGGCAACACTGTAAACTCATAATGTCCATACCTAGTTTTGAATGCAGTTTTATGTATATCCTCATCCTTTATTTGAAGATGATGATATCTTGACCTCAAGTCAATTTTTGAAAACACTGTCACATCCTTTATTTGATCAAAAAGATCATCTATCCTCGAAAAAGCATATTATTTTTTGATGGTGACTTCATTGAGCATTATGTAATCTATCCATAATCTCATGGTTCTATCCTTGTTCCTTACAAACAACACTAGGCCTCCCTATGGCGAGACACTAGGCCAGATCAATTTCTTATCTAGCATATCCTGAAGTTGGATCTATAATTCCATTAATTCTATAGTTGTCATCCTATATGGTGCTCGAGATATGGGTTCTACTCCTAATATCAAATCTATGGTGAATTCAAATGCTCAAGAATGGGGTAATCCAGGAAGTTCTTCAGGAAATACATCTTGATAATTCTTTAAATAGGGGTATTTTTCCTCGAAGGATTCTTTTAACTTTTCTCTGATTTCCCCATCTTCATAAAGGTAGTCATCTCCATAAGTGGTGGGTTTGGTTCCCTTGCGTCCTCAATCGTAACTATAAAAATCTCATGACCCTTTCTCCCATATCTTTTAAGTTGCATTGCATAAAATTTTTTTGATCTAATTTCATGCTTGATTCCTGAAATTCTTGTTGGTCTACCTTGATCATCCACATAGTCTACAATTTTGGCAAGACATTTAGCCTTATGTTCACTGAGCCAATTGATTACTATGATAATATTGTATAACCCAAGGGGTGCTACATATAAGCTCAATTCCATTGATAAAATTGAAAATTCAACCTAATCTTCAAATAGACACTACTCTACCTTGGCCCTTGACTAGTTCACATATTCGACTATCCATGGTTTTGCCATAAAACTAGATCTTTTTAGGAACCTACTTAATAGTCTAGGTGATATAAAACATTCAAATGCTCTAGTATCAATTAAAATGGACACAGGGTTTCCATAGATCTTACCTAGAGTTTCAATGGGGCCTATATATTTTTTTATTTGTCTATTATCTAAGCTATGTGAATCCTTTGCTAAAAGACTTGTTGTTGTTGCAGTAAAGGTGGTCATTGTGGCTGGCTGATGTTGGGTTTATAGGGGCATCAATTTTCATAATGATCTCCTCCACAAATAAAACATCCTCCTAGTGGTCCTTTCTTCTCATTATTCTTGTTGTTCTTATTTGTATTATAATTACTTTTGGCATCCTTAGCTCCATTTCCCTTTAACTCTAGTTTTTTGTATTTGTAGTCCTTAAATTGCTTTTTCTGAGGCCTAAAATCAACACCCTCTAAATTCCAAGTTGTCTTCCTCTTGTTGTCTCAGATGGAGTCATCCTTTTTGATCTTGTGTTCTTGCCAAATATCCTTTTCTAGGGCTTCTTCCATGGTTTTGGGAGCGAGAACATCAATAACTCCTCCTATCCTATTGTTAAAACCCATGATGAACTTCCTCACCTTCAAATTGGTGTCCTACTAATATGGTGGCATGTATTTTAACAATAGAGTAAACTTCTCCTAGTACATATGTACTAACATGTCTCCTTGTTTTAAGTTTTCGAAGTCTAAAAGCTTTTGAACATAAAAGGTTTGTGGCAATCAACAGTTCCAGAACATGTTCACAAATTTTTCCCAAGTGATCTCAGTGGTTCTATGTTTTGTTCAACCTTGGTGTTTCCCCACCAAGTTGCAGCTTCTTTGATAAAATAATATATTCCCCAAACTATTTCTGAGGTTTTAGAGAAATTCCTAATCTTAAAATACTACTCCATCTCAGTTAACTAAGCTTCTACTTCCTCCCCAGAATTAGAACTAGAAAACTAAGGTGGTTTTATTTTCTTAATGTCTATTGACAAGTCAACCACTATCTCTTTCTTCTTTTGTTTCTTTGATTGCTTGGGAGAGGAAGTTTTTTTATGCTCAGAAACTTTTGACTTCGCTCTAGGAGGTGGTGAGGTTTGAGTTTCCTCATGGTTATGCCCTATCTGGGCTGTCATTTCACTCGTTCTTCTTTGCATGGTTTCTATCTATAGTTGTGTTTCTTGCAAGATCTAGAGTAGCAATTCATTAGAAGATTGAGGGTTCTCACATATTAAATCTTGATTTACAATGTTCTTGTTGCTGTTCATTTTTATGTTTATGGTTCCCACCTATTAATTTACAATTATGTCAATTACGTGGAAAAAAGAAGAGATTTTTAGAAAAAGAAAAAGTCTTGCAAACACATGATTTTCAAATAACTTAATTTAACTTATTACTCTATTGCTTCACTTAGAGCAACCTTATTTACAAAATTTCCTCTATTGAGGATGTTTACATCAACATAACACTTAATCTTTCTTTTCACCACTTAGTTTTGGTTTAGATTGGTACATATCCCGCACCATCCAAGATCTATGGAAGTGTAGAAGAGGATTGCTCTATCAAGCATTCTAGCTTTGAATTAGCTTGTCTCTATATGTTGCTTTGCTAGCAAGAGTCCACTTGACTCTTTCTTTCTTCATCTGCTAAATTTTCTGATTCAGAGTTTGGTTGTCTTGGGGTATAGAAAAATAGGTGTAGTCATATTTAGTCATGTTTTTAATGAGATAGGGAAAGATGGGTTGTTGAATCTTCTTGTGGGGTCAGTCCAAAGTTCTTTCAAGTTTCAAGAAGGTAGGGTGCCCTAGGTTTAGTGTCGAACCCAACGCTTTGATAAAATATGTAACAAACAAATTTTTCTAACAAATTTAAAACACCTAATTAACAAATAATTGATTCCATTTCACATGAAAATGACTAATCTAATTAGAAAGAAGTAACAAATATCTATTATATTCAACTAAAATAAATAAATGAATACTTTGCAACATCTAAACCATTACTAACTGATAACATATTCAGCTGAAAGTAAAGTAACAACTATCTTCTATATCAACTATTATATATTCATTCAATTTATGCTTTTATAAAATCTAAACTATCTAATTATTCTTCCATGAATTCTAAGGGGTGAAAGTGCAAAAGTGACATACAAAAATAATGAAGAAATTATTTTGTCATGTTGTTCAAGCCTTGGCATTGGTGAGAGGAGAAGCATTGACATAGGCTTAACCTCCCAACCTTAGAACATACTTATCCCCGCACATCCTACCTTAATAGAATGGCTCTCCCTACCTTGGAATCAGGCTTGGGATGTTCTTAAGTCTAGCCATCCAAGCTACCTGATGGTTTGAGTGCCCCATCAATTATTCCTAAATAACTAAAGCTTATGGATAAAAAAAAGATCTCATGATTGGCACATATGCCTATAACTACCTTGGCCAAGGATTTCAAATTGGGTTCATAAACTTGATCTCCACCACTCGACTTGAAAATAGATTTCATCATCAGGACATGCATGAGCTATTATGTGTTTTTATTACTTAGTTATTTGATTTCATTCTTGATTCTTGCAGGTTATCTTCACCATTCATGGCTTCCTTGCCAGTGAATCCTAGGTGCTCGAGAGATTATATCCATTCTAAATTATTTACACCTCTTCACCTTTAATGGCATCTTCACTGGTGAATTCCTTAGTGTTTGATCATCATGACATTATTTTCACCTCTACAAAATGTATGAAAAGAAATACTAATAATATGGACAAGATCATTGACTCATGGATTTCATTATAGTTTCCAACTTCTATATCCATAACTGAGACAACCTCATGGTTATTAGTAAGCAGGTGACATGATATTAGTCCCTATGAAGTTCCAACTAAAGAAGCTATGTTTTTAAATAATGCATATTTCATTCAGATCAATATTTAAATCCGATAGCAGTATTAACATCAATAAGGGTAGATTTACAAAATAGAGCATAGACTTGGCGTAGCAATGAGAAAAGAAGAAAAGACAGATTAGATAAGCATCAGAATAGACTTAGCATTACTCACAAGACCTATAGCAAGATATTTCTTCCTCCCACGACTGGAATTAATGATCTCCCATGGTTTCCTTGCTCTGTACTCACTGATGGATGAAGAAGGGAAGGAGGAATCAAATCAAGATGGTAAGTTATGAATCAGATATTGTTCTGAGAGTCACTCGGCTTGCTAAAATGCAATAACAGGTGGATGTAAAGGTAGCAGTAATGCAATGAGAAGAGGAGTTGTGAAAAACACGATTAATGATATTCTTTTAAATGGTTGACCTTGACTTCTCAGCTACCTTTGGTTATGAAGAATGTTGTTCGAATGCCTCACAATTTTGAATTATAAAAGAAAGAGATAAAGAGGGAAAAGGAATAAGAAGGAGTTGAAGAGTTTTAAATTCTTATTTTAATATTATTATAAGCCATTATGTACGTTTACATATGTATATCGATGAGGTGATATCAATAGATAATATAATTATAATTTATTGATGTCACTTCATTTTTATATATATGTATTCATATTTAAGAGTTTATGATAATGATTAAATAAGAAAATTCAATAATAAATCTTCAAAGGTATGAATTATATTTAATTTATATTATTTTAAGTTTTTATTATATTGTTATCATAATAGCTCATGTGGTCCCTTAATGTAACCTATGGTCAAGTCTTTGTATCCCTTTCAAGGCAATTTTAGGTCATACATGTTGATGTTGATGACTGGACCAAATCGACCATCCCCTTCCAACGATCCTTTTGGAAATGCTTCCCCTCTCTTCAGTATTCTTCCTACAATCACCCAAGAAAAACATTCTTGCCAAGACATTATATATGTGTGTGTGTGTGTGTGTGTGTGTGTGTGTGTGTGTGTGTGTGTGTGTGTGTGTGTGTGTGTGTATCATTAATTCCAATCAACAATTGTCAATCATCTAATGTCAGTTATAGGTTGCTTGATTATTTTCATGAACGTCTATAATAACTAACTCATTTCACATGATCATGAAAGAAATATTTCATTATCAGTTGGTACAACATATTTAATTAACTAACTCGTTTCACATGGTCAGGAAAAGACATATTCTATTAACAATTGATACAACGTATATAATTAACTAACTTGTTTCACATGATTAGGAAAGAAATAATTCGTTAAACCAATGATTATGATCAAATTAAAAAAATTAGGGCAAAATTTGGGATGTAACATTTTTCCTATGATCTACATTCATATGCTCTATGTCCAAACTTTTGACAATTGTAACAATAACCTTCAAATCTAGGTGCAGTATATGTATTCTTCATTCTTTATCTACACTCATGTATTTGATGTCCTTGCTTCTTGTCGTAAAAAAAACAACCATTCAACTTAGGTTTAGGGTTTTGAATACCATTTTTTCTTCTCCGCATGTTTGCAATATGATCTCCTTCTTCAATAGATGAATATTGCTTTATATGTTCTTGTCCATAAGTGTTGCCAGATGACCTAGGTGATTTCATTAGTTGTTCAAGGTACTTTATTGCTTCATTAGGTTTGTTCAACCTTTCCATAGGTTCTTTCTTAGTCCTTAATTCATTCTTCAATAAATCAGCTTGTGATCTCAAATTTTCTATTTTCATGTCCTTCCTATTTAACTCTTGATTTGAAAGCATCAATTGATTCATCATGTCTAGTTGAGTTTTTGTAAGATTTTGCACATTAGATGACCTTTTTTCCAAGTCTGGTAGCCATTTTTCTTTTGTCTTCCTTAGCCACAACCTTGTCTTCTTTAGATTTCTTCTTTTTTTCAATCACTTTACATAGCATTAGTGACTAAATTTCATGTTCCCTCTTTAATCCTCTGACTTCTTCATGTAGGATGTTGTTCTTCTCAAGTAGATCTACAATTGCTGCATCGCTCTCATTAGAGTTTCCAGTGATAAATAGTCCTTGAGTATCAACTTATTCATAATTCATGCCATTCAGCTGAATGGCCATATCCTTTCTCTTTCTTAGATATTTCCTTAGTTCCTCTCTTGCTACTTCAAGTTGCTGCAATATCAGTTGGATGTTAATCACCTGATTGTCAATAACCTTTCCCAATTTGTAAGCCTCCATTTCCAACATCTAAACTCCCAAGCTATTGGAATTTCTTAATAGAACCAATGCTCTCATCCCATATTTTGGAAGTCTTAATTGGGAAACTAGATATTGAGGAGGGGGTGAATCAATATCTATAGAACTTTTATCCCTTAAAACAACTTTACTATATTCACAAAAAATTACCCATCTCATATCTAATTCATGCATAACATAACTTGTAAAATCAAATGATATAACATGTAGATCTAATTATCAATCACATGCATGAAATGTAAACACATAACACAAATATTTGATTACCAAAGAACCCTCCAATGTGAAGATAAAACTTGGGTGGAGTTGACACCAACAAATCTCCACTACTGTAGTAATAAAGTTAACCTATTAGGGTTATAATTTTGATCACTTTTGATGATCTACCCTATGAGGGGTCTACCCTATTAAATATTTTTAATATTGTTAGGTCTTACCTTTCAAGAGGATTTTACAATTACAATAAAGTAAGGACTCAGTTAAGAGATTTACAAAGGTTTGTTAAAACCACTATGCTAAGAGATTATCCCTAATTTAGTTATGATTCAATACCCGATCCTTTGGTCTGCACTCTAGTATTGATTGTGGATCTCCTCTCTTCAATTATAATCTGATCTTCAATCTGGTATATCTCTATTTTGTCCTTCATTTCTTGAGAAGGTTGCTATCTCGGATCTATAATAACAGAAACTTAACTATTTTTCCTTCTTTACAATGTTCACAATTTCAAATTTTGATATGTTATGCGATCACATGCTTAACTTTCTCACTCTTCTCATTACATACTCACACACCCAAAAATAGGTATAGATTTGTGTATTTAAAGATTTCTAAAGATTTTTCTAGATGGTTCATCTAATTAGTTGATCACTACTCATAGGGATATGTGTTCTACATCATAAATGTGTAAGCCTCTATAACAACCTCTACAAATATTAAATTTTATTTATGTGTTGGCATGAAACATTTTACCTCAAAGTTTGTCTCATTTCTGACTTGAATGTCAATTCTACATTGCTCAACACTTACTATCTCTGATGCTTGATCTTAACTTTACTTGCTATTGTAGCTCAGTCTTTATTGTACTCGACACCTTCTATATAAATCAACACTAATATGCTTTCACTACTTGGAATTCACTATGTTCATCTTTTATTGAAAATACTCGACAACCATAGACTTGCTCAACTCCTATATAGCTCAACATATACATGTTTATTTACAAGGCTTTGACATGACTTGGCCTATATAGAGTAGCTCGGGCATTGTGATGACCAACTGACTCTACCTCATATATGACTAAGTGTTTGAGACTAATAGACAATGAGATTTATACATACCAACACATAAAACACAACTAAAGATACCGCAAGGATGCAAAAGGTTTAGTTAAGATGTTTGCAACTTACTCAGTAGTGGGAATGTACTCCAAGCTAAGAGAACCATCTTGAATCAAATGCCTAATGAAGTGCATATGAAGCTCAATTTTATTAGTCCTCTAATGCTCAATTAGGTTTCAAGAAATGTGTATAGCACTATAATTGTCACACCAAAGAAAGGTGGAACTATTAGGAGGAAATCCAAACTTTGTCATCAACTGTCAAAGCCATAAAACTTCCTGACTAGCTAGCACATTTGCCCTATATTTTGCCTCTATAGATGATAATGTGTGAGCATGTTTCTTGTTTCAAGATCATGTGATAGGACCAGAACCAAGACAAAAAACAAAGCTAGAAGTAGATCTTTGATCATCAATATTAATATCCCAATATGAGTCTGTATAACCAACAATGTGAGGATCCCTTGACGTGTAGTGAATGTCATAATATGTTTTACCTCATATGTACCTCAATATATATTTTGAAGATTAACAATGACTCTAATGTGTATCATGTCAGAATCTAGAGATAAGTCCAACCACAAAGGATATATTTGGACATGTGTGTGTCAAGTACAACAAACTACTACAATTTGTCTATATAAAGTGAAATTCATTGTAGGAGTAGCACAAGTGGTAGATAAAACAACGCCTGACTGAAAAGGCATGGGAGAAGGATTGTAATCAAGATGTTGAATCTATGAATCATATCAAGAGCATACTTCTTCTAGGGTATGACTATCCCATCTGAAGACTAAACAACCTGTAGGCCCAGAAAATAGTGCAGAAGTCCAAGGTTTGACATCTCAAACTTCTCTCTCAAAGGTTAATGAAAACTTTGAATCTTAGAGGATGAGCTACTTGTAATAATGAGATCATCAACATATAGCACAAGTATCAATAAATCTAAATGTACAATATATGATAAGAATGATAGCGAGTAAATTGTGAAGCAAGTAACAAGGAATCCATCTTCTCATACCAATCTTGAGGGGCTTGTTTAAGACCATATAAAGACCTCCAAAGTCTACAAATTGTAGAACCATCCTGCACAAAATCGTGAGGTTTCTCCATACAAATCTCCTCATGTAGGTCTCCATGCAAAAAGGAACCCTTCTTAACCATCTAAAATACTATCCATCCTTGAGAAGCAACAAGAGATAGTACAAGATGAATAGAATTCATCTTGGTGATAGGAGAAAAGGTCTCAAATTAGTCAATACCCTCAACTTAGAAAAATTCTTTAGTAACAAGACATGCCTTGTACCTATCAATATAACCATCTGCAACAAACTTGGTATAGTACACCTAATGGCACTGAACCAACTTTCTTCCTTTTGGAAGAGGAAAAAGATCCCAAGTGTGGTTCCTCATCAAAGAAGAGTACTCCACATCCATATCCCTATCCCACTCTAAGTGTCATGTTGTTTGTGAAAACTTTGTGGATCATTTGAAATGGTATGACTCAATAGTCTAGTCCTAGATGTCTAAGCAAAAGTGTGACAAGAATATGAAGGATCTCTTGCTATAGGTCTAGTTGCATCAACAATATCATGAGCCCACTTGGACACTCTTTGAACATCTGGTGGAGGTCGTGAAGGGGGATCAACATCAAGATCTTCATCAGAGGATACATAATCTTGTAGAGGAGACGAGGAAGTACTAGGTAGTGAGGGAGAAGTTGGTGATGTAGGCTCAATCTGAGGATAACGCTCATCAAACTGGACATCTCACTAAAATAAGACCTCTCATGAATTAGGATCAAACAACTTGTACAACTTCACATCCTCACAATAGCCAACAAAGATGAGTGGTTGACACTTCCTCTCCATGGATCTTCTTTGTACATCTGGAATAAATGGCCAAGCCTCACTACCAAAAATAAAGAATGTAGAAACATCAGGCTTGACATGATTCCAAGCCTCTTTGAGAGTCAAATGTTGTAATGCCTTGTGAGGCATCTCATTCTAAATATAATTGGCACAATTGATAGCCTTAGCCCAAAATGAAAAACTCGTAGCTCTAGATTGTATCATAAAATTGGCCATCTCCCGTAGTGTCTTGTTCTTTCTCTTTGTGATCCCATTCTATTGAGGGGTATGGAGAACTATGAATTGATGTTGTAAACCATGCTTAGTGCAAAAATATCTAAAAGTCTAATTCACATATTCCCTACCATTTTCAGTGTATATATGCCTAATAGAAAGACCCGATTGCTTCTCCACAAATGTCTTAAAGATTCAAAATGAATCAAATACATCATACTTGTACTTTTAAATTACACCCAAATGCATCTAGAGAAGTTATCTATGAAGGTAAGATCATATTGAGTACCTGAAAAATATGGAGTGGGGAATGACATAAGATCACTATGTATCAACTCGAATGGTGCCTTAGTACATGTGGATCTACTTGTCAAAAATGGATCTCTGTGATGTTTTCCAAGTGCACAACCTTGACCAACACTATCATACAGGAGGTCTAAGGTATCCCAATCACTAGCTCCTATGTACTCATATGGTATAGATATTTGTAGTTAACATGGACAAAATGTTCATGCCAAAGCTTGCTCACTTTGTCTGCATGAGAAATAAGAGAAATGCTCATAGAATTGGAGCTTTCAAAGCCATCAAACTAATATAAGTGAGACTAAAGATCAAAACTCCCAATAGAAACAACCAAGTTAGGATCATAGAGCTCTCGAATAACCACATCATGTAGGGAGAACTCAACTATCTTACCAATGTCAGAATGAAAAATTTGAAAGGTAGATAGGAGGTTCATAGAAATGGCTAGAACCAAGAGAAGATCCTATAGTGAACCACCCTCTAAAGAGATAGTGCCTGAACCTAAAATTGTAAGTTATGTAGATTCATCAATTGTGATCTATGTAGTAACACTCTAAAAAAGTGAGGTAACCAAATTAGGTGAGAGTGTCATATGGTGGGAAGCACTTGAATCAAGAATCCAAGTAGTTGATGAAGACAATGCTCGTGTATAAAGAGCATGTCCTTTCCTAGGAGGAGGTGGTGGCTTCAAAGAAGCAATACCATGCTTCTACATGGCCTCCTCTAAAGCCTTAATACATTTCCAACACCTAGAAATTGGATGTCCTTCCTTGCCACAAAAAGTGCAAGGATCACCTATAAACTTCTTAGTCTTGGAGGAACTCTCACTACTTGTTGAATCTGATTTGGGCTTTAGTTTCTACTTCGACTTCCCTGTAGATGTTTGAGAAACCAATGCCTGGTTCTTTGGTCCTTTTAAAGAGTCTAACTATGAAAGCTTTTCTTATTCTCTAGTCAACTAATCATATAATACCTCAAATGTGGGCATGGTAAATCTAGGACCCAAAGCATCCATAGTGGAATGGAAGGTAGAAGATAAAATTTGAAAGTTTCCTTGGAGCTTTAACAGTATCAGATAAATGCATTTTTTTCACAACCATATAAAAAATATCTTTTTTGTTTAATCCTCATCAAAAAGTCCTCAATAGAGGGAAACACATTTGTTACAAGTGATGAAAGCTCTGCCTCAATCTGAAGTGCCCTTAACTCATTAATGGTAACAAATAAGTCCTTGAACTTGGCCCACATTTCTTGAGGAGAATTTAGCCCATCAAGATGAAACTACAAGTTGTCTAAAACATTCAAAGAAATCAAACCCATGGCCTCATCCATCTTATTCCTATGTTGCATGACCTCAAAAGGCCTCTGCAAAATTGGTTGTACTTCATCTAAACAATACCACAAATCCTTTGAATAAAGAATTCATGTCATAGAAGTTGTCCATGTAATAGTTATGTGGGTTTAGAGGAACTAGACAACAAGAGGTCTCAACCATTTTTTTAGAAGGTTCTTTTTAATTTATTGAATAGATCTAGTTTACTAATGTAAATGATAGAAACAATAATATAAAATACCCCCCACAATGCAAAAAATTGAACCCCATATGCCAAAAAGAATGTGTATACAAGAAAAGAGGAAAAAAAGCTTCAGTATGAGAATCACATGTACATGTAAATTTTTTTTATGAAATAATATAGAATTTGGAAACTACTTAAGAAGAGCTTTGTGATGCTTCTTTCAGATTGAAAAATGGAGCTAAAATGAGCAAGTTATACCCCCAAGAATGCAAAAAGGGTCATTAGAATTTGACTAAAAAGCTAGTACAAAACTAAAAAAATAATCCAAAGCATACCTTCACCATAGCGTTCATCTTAGAATCAACTTTTTGACAATATCTCGTTTGGCTAAAAAACAATATCATATGCTCAAGTTACGATATCGTATGCACAACAGATTTGCAAGCTACAAATTGGTGGTGAAGTGGTGACAGTAATTTTAGTATGGGCCGTGTTAAAGAAAAAATCAAATTTTGATTTTTTAATTTAAAAAATTGTGATTATTTGCCTCAATTCATGTGCCAAGGGTCGTACAACCCTGATAGCAAACAATTTTTTCCTCCAAATGCAATGTTGACCAAAATAGACATGTTTGATATGGGAATTAGGGTTTTGACATTCTTTGAATCCAATCATGAGGTTTGTTTGGCCTCAAAGTGCTCCAAATTTAAGAGACCCCTTATTTCCACAAAAATACCTAAAAAAAACTAGATCTATTATGTCAAACCCTTGTTCCTCTTTTTCTCCAAATAAGAACAAGCTATAATAGATCTAACTTTGATACCATGGAGGTTTTGATGAGAAAAAATCCACAAATCCAATAGAACACTTGCATGTAGGAACCTATCACAGAGAAGAAAAAGACAAGAGAAGGCAAGGGTTTGGCTCTAAAAAAATGCAAGAACAGATATCAAACTAAAAAGAATAAATAAATCAATGAAAGTACAATGGATCCTAATAAAGGATATTGTAAAACTGTAATAGGGAGACCTTAAGAGGTAAATAACATTTAATAATTAATATTTAATTATTAAATAGAAATGCATGTGCATAAAGTGAAATCTTAAGTAGGGAGTAAAGGTAATTTAATAAATTAAATTAAGATAATCCTTTACTTTAACATTATTTGTACGGATATGGGGAAATGGATAGATCTTTCTCATATTGTTGAGATTGAGGTTGTATTGTTTTCTATTGTGTAATTTGCCTTGTGTTTGTAAAAATTGAGGGGGTTTGTGATCTGTGTGGATGATAGTTTCCTTTCCTAATATATAATGTTTCCATTGCTTGCAAGCTTGAACAATAGCATATATAGTTATTTATCATAGGTGGGATATCTACACACTGTATTAGAAAAGGTCTTACTATGGTAGGAAACTAGATATCCATGTTTAATGAGGACTGCTCCCAGGGTATATTCTGATACATCAGCTTGTATTTCAAAAGGTTGTTGTAAATTAGGAAGAGATAAAACTAGTGCAAAACATAACCTTTGTTTCAACTCCTCAAATGCTTATTGTCGAGCACCTGTCCACTTGAATTTTTCTTTCATACCTCCTCCTAATGAATAATTCAAAGGCCAAGACAATTTTAAAAATCCAAACACAAATCTACGATAAAAGTTAGCCAGCCCCAAGATGCTACGTAACTCTGTGAGATTTCTTAGAGCAAGCCAATCTTTAATTACTTAGATCTTTTCAGGATCAAAATGAACACCCTCGCTATCAATAACATATCCCAAGTAATTAAATAAAAAAATTCCTTATTTACATAGAGTCCATGGTCTTGCAATGCAAAAAATATTTGTTCCACATGTTGCAAATGTTCTTCCCAAGTTTTACTGAAAATTAGAATATCATCCAAATAAACAACTAGAAAAGAGTCAGTGGTTGGCCTAAGCACATCATTCATCATCCTCATAAATATGGTTGGGGCATTTGTGAGGCCAAAAAGCATTATAAACCATTCAAATAGTCCCTCTTTATATTTGAAAGTAGTCTTCCATACATCTGTTGGATCAATTGGTACTTAATGGTAGCCAGATTTCAAGTCAATTTTAGTGAAGAATTTTGCCCCTCTTTGCTGGTCTAAGAGATCATCTATCCAAGGAATTGGATATATATTTTTAATAGTGATCTTATTCAATGATCTATAATCAATACAGAGTCTCCGTGCACCATCCTTTTTCTTTACAAGAACAATTGGGCTACCATAGGGAGATGCACTTGGGCAGTATGTCCTACATACTTCCATATTTTTTTCATATGTCCTTGATCTTGGTCATCCCTTCCATCCCATCCCCTTCATATCGCACACTTCATCCATACCCTTCATATCATTACCCCCTTTCCATACCCTCCCTCCCATATCCCTTGTTTATTCCACTTTCATACCCATGCTCATCATCACTATTAGAGGCACACTACCAAAATGATTATACATGCCTTGGAAGAGCACATGCCTTCCCATCCTCCACACGCTAGCCTTCATACCATCTTTCCCTTTTCATGCGTCCTTTCCCACCATATTGTCTTCCATTTTCCTATCCTTGGTATGGGGCATTTCAGCTCCTTTGAAACATGGTTCTTGGCTCCCCATTATCCGATACCATATCCTTCCATCCACCCATTTATTCAGATATCTCCCCCCTTCCCATCCATTTCCCATTCCTTGGTTATCCCTTGTCATTGGTTCTACTCTATTCCACCTTCCATCAATTTTTAAGTCTTCCAATCTATTCAATCAATTCATTTCTCCTCTAATCTAATCATATTTTCTTCTTCTAATCATTTCATTCAAATCATTTCCATAATCATTTCCTTCATTTTTCCATCTATTTGCATATATCTTGATCAAATTTATAGTCTTCCATTCAACACGCTTTCCTCTATCGAACATTTATCACTTGCTCTCTCACATTCCCCTTCCATTCCAATTCAATTCATCACTTATCTTATCATATCTTATCCAAATTTTTCTATTTATCTTCTGACACTGAGCTTCAACCCATCAAATTGAGCTTATCAAAATAGTGATTGCAAACAAACTTACACAAATTCACACTTAGACTAAATGATTTAAGAACATTGTTCCTTTCACACTATTGCCAGCGAACAATCGCATACATTTCAATAGAATTCAATCAAACAATCTATTTTTTGCCTTACAAGATGAATCCTTCCTACACATGCTTAACAAATTTCACTATCAGAATCAAGTTCATGGCAAGAACTAGGAATTGAATGACTACTTGGTCATAAAGTCTTTTTGTTGATTTTATTTTTGTGTATCAATGATAGCCTCCCCATGTGTGCCTCAATCTTCAATATCTTGGTATCATTTGAATGGTTTAACTTGATTACATGTGCCATTTTGTGATATGATCTATTTTCATGATTCTTTAGCACATCTATGTCAATTTCAAGTTATGGTTATGCATTGCTCACTGGGGGCAACAGGTTAGCACTTTTTCCACCAAGATCCCTAACAAGACTTTGGGTGTGCCCAGACCTCTCTAGTGTGTATATGTCATTTGTTCCATCATGACTCTAAAACCTACATTTATTGTGTTGAGAGTCTCATCCATGCAAAGGAATCTTGTCATCTATGCTACTATAGCGTTTGATGCATAACTCCTCTTGCAATATCAAACTAAGGTGTGCTCTCCCATATGAACACAACTGAATCTCATGCATTCATGTAGTTAAGTTGCATTTAGATTAATCATTATCCATTTCACCCCGCTTCACGTCAATCTTACCAACAAGTCATGCAAATATTGTCATTTATTCCCATTTCTTCTTTCTTAAGACCTTTTTGCAAAAATTGTCAAAAATTTATTTTTTGCGCAATTTTTGCTAGGGGGCACCCTCCTCCTCTGTCATCGCCATAGGACCCCCACCTTCTCTAGGGCAACCTATATTTTCTTTTCTTTGATATGATGTCATTCTGATATCACATCAAAGAGGGGCAAAATGTAGACGCTTAAAATCGTCCCTAAACACTATATTAATTTATTAATATTGCCCGTGACATTGTAATTAATTATATTTCTCACATTCTTCTACTTATTTAATTAAATTATTTTAATTAAATGAGTTCATTCTCCTAAGTATTTAAATTTAATTTAAATACTCCTAGCCTTAATGTGTTAAATTAATTTAACACATGATCCTCTATCACTCCCTTTTGAAATAATTTTTTTTTCATTTAATCCTCACATCCTATTAATTCCTCTAAACCCATGATTAAATTAAATTGCATATAATTTAATCTTAAGTATAACCTAGAGCCTAGCCTATAACCATCATTTTCATCCTCTTAAGCCTACTTCTTCTCTAATCCCACTTAATCATTCTCAATCTCCTTCCTTATCCCCCTCATTAGCCTAAGAGTGTGCTCACACATGTGTGAGATGGCATGCCTACACACTCCCCTTTGCACTCTTGTCTCTGACTCTTCTTCTCAAGTTTTCTCACACGTGTGTGAGAAAAATTTGAATTCTTGACCATTTGCATGGCTTTCATTTCACCTTATGTGGCATCTACATGGATGCCACCTCACCAAGCCCTCTCTTGAGCCTATAAATAGAGGCCTTGTCTCAAGCATTTGCATCTCCCTTTATTGCATTGTTACCATGCCATTTTGAGTCTTGAGTTTTAATGCTAGGGTTTTCATTGTAGTTTGAGTTTTCATAGAGATTTTTAGGTGAATACTAACCATTTGGTAGCTCGTTTAGCTTTGTATTTGCATTATTGGTCTAGTTTATATGCATTTTCTCATCTCCATTTCATTCAAATCTTAGCTTAGCTTGCATATCTAGTTAGTTTTTTTGTTGCATTTAATATTTTCACCATTGAATGCTTTAAGTATGGCTTTCTCCATAGCCATTTCTTGAAGTATTCTTCATTTCATGCAGTTTAGGATCATATTGCATCATCACTCACATTTGCACATTCACTCAAGAGATTCACTCCATTGTTGTGTTTGGGAGAGCACACCAAACATACCCTCCATCTTAACACACCAACAAGGCCTCTTATGGGTGCCTTTATTGAGCTGTAGAGGTGGCTAGAAGATTGGTTTTGTTGGTTTCTTAGAGTTGCAAAACTCAAGCAAGCATTAGTTAGTTAATGTTCCTTCATTTTATTGAGTCTTTGATGCATATTTGAGGTTTTAAACTAATGTTTGCTTGTTGATCCGTGCTCCCAATAGGTCACATTTTCTAGCACACACATCTAAAATTCATTCATTAATAAAATTCATTCCTTCCATTAATAAATTCCTTGTTAAAATCATACCATTGATTTGATAAACTTGTGAATGCCACTCTGAATCGAGAATGCACATGTAGTTGTGTTCTATATGTATGGGCAACAGTTAGAGCTAAAGAAACCCAAAACATTTACATTTATTTAATAGGTCTATGCAAACCTCTAAAATTTTTGAAAACCTTTTTAATTTTTTTAGCTCCACCTGATGTTGTATGCATATGAATTGAGATTGCATATTGAACTATGGTGTTCTTCTGCATTACCTAAAACCAAGAGGTTCACGCAGTTAGTTTGTTGATATGATATTATTTTGAAGAGAAGAACCTATAATGAAACAATCATTATTTTATCAATGATGTCAAACCTACTACCTATTAGTGAGATAATTTCTTTTTGATTTGAAATCTATCATTTAGTTAATTGATGGAGAAGATTTGAAAAGAGGAGATAACAATAGGACCTAGAGAAAGGTGAGTTATTTGGTATGTAAAAGAAGCTCTAAGACCAAGTAAGACATTGATACTATAGTATATATTTTATCTACTTAAAGTCAAAAATAAAAGATTACTCAAGTTAAGACTAGAAGAATGTTAAGTAAGAAAAGTGTTTGCCAAGCCTTGTCGAGCAGTCAGTGCAAGCCAAGTAGAAATCAATGGAAGCCGAGTGTAAAATAAGAGATGTTGAGAAAAGATGAAAAATAGTGTAAGCTGAGTGATTGTTAGTATATGCCAAATAAAGTTTAGTTGGTGCCAAGCATTTGTTAACTTTAGTGTTTTTCGAGTGAACTAGTGTTGGCCGAGTGACAAAATAGTATAGTTGTCGAGTGACAACAAACCATGTTAAATCGAAGATTTGATGAATCTGAGGTGAGTATTTTGTTTTCTTGAATTGTGTGAAGCATGTGAAAGATAACCATGTTGATTTTTTGGTACAAAATTCAAAGTAAACTATTTTGAGGTGAATTCAAGAAAGATTGTAGAAGAAGTTTCTAGAGGAACCAAATGGAAAAGTGGGTAGATTCATTATATCCTACCTAACCCTAAAATGGGAAATTGTGGTTAAGTGGCAAAAGATCTAAATTTTCTATTTATAGAGATAGTTGGTCAAAATAAAAGGTTGTCTTGTGTGAGAACCTAAGGAAGACAGAGAGTCTAGGGTATTGCTTCGTTTAGTGGCCAAACAAAAGTGACTCCAATTGACATGTAAAGTAAGAAGGCTTAAGAGTATGAATGCTTGAAGGGTGAACAAGCTATCAGAGTTGAAGTGTGTGAATGTCAAGTAGAATGGAGGACTAAAAAAAAGATCTATAATCTTTAAATGAGTTTTAATTTTTTATTAGATCAAGCCTTACTGTTACTTTCTAATCATTGTATGAGTCTAGGGTAAATCCTTTAGATTAAGGTTGACCTAATAGTCATTTGTAAATCCTTTAACTAGGTGACATTCTAATGGAATGGTCTAAAGTCGTCTAACAAGGCTCACTCCTAACGTAATGATTGAAATCCATAACCTTTAATAGGGTTGGTCTTTCACAGGGTATTAGTAGCATGTTATTGGTTGTTTTTCCCAAATTGAGTTTCCACATAAAATCCTTGTGTCAAATTGTGTGAATCATTTCATGTTTAAATATGTGCAAAGTTGTTTTGACCTAGGATAGTAACCTACAAAGTTTATGTATCGTATGATCTAATGGATTCATGCATGATAAGGTTTTATGTGTTGGTAAACAAATTGTTCTTTTCAATTTAACTCTTAAATGCCCAAACTTGTGAGAAATAATTTGATACCAATAGTTGGATAATCTATCGTGAGGTTGATAGATTTCCTCTAAATTAAAAGATACAGTTCCCTTATCAATGATATTCAATGAATCTTGTTTTATTCCTAAACTAATTGGATACAGTCTTAACCTGAGAACGAAAGAGGAAAACCAAGCTAGCCCTAGACAAAACTAACTCAAGCATAGAATTCAGCTCCACACCTAGCCAACCCTAGGAATTCACACTTCCTATGACTCCCTAACATTGGTAATGCAATGTGAATGCTATGTATGCAAATGCAATGCAAAATGAAATGAAAGAGAAAGTTAAATAATCCCAATTCTTGTAATAAGAACATTTGCAAATACTCTAATCTACAACCCATTTATTATTCAACATGAGATGCAAGATGATGCCCAAAACTAAAAATAACAATACTTTGATTGATTATAATCAAAGGAGAAATAACTAAATACTCTAATTTAGAATAAAACCCCTATTGCCTTAATCATCACAAATAAGAATGCTCAGATTTTATTTTCTCACAGCTTATGCTAAATCTATTACAAAAACTCGAACTCTTAACATGCATAATGAAAATGTAGAAAACCAAAGTAAGTTCCTTCCCCCTACTCCAGCTCTCTATCTCTCACAAAAAAGAAGAACCCCACATATCAGCAAAGATTTATAATAAATAGACTTCTTCATAACCATTCAGTTCTCCAACCGTGACTTTTCAATTCTATAATTATTTCTTCTTGGAGATTCTCTTCACATTCTGATTGATTTCTTTTGGTGACTTTCCAATTCTGTAACTGATTCTTGTCTCTTTGATTTCCCATATTTTTCCTTTTGAAAATTGACATACTTATAAACTATGATTTATAAGGATAAACATTAACATATTTGAATTATGTTTGGACAAGTGATATCAAAATATATTAAATTCAAATCAAAATGTTCCTTTGCTGGTCGGACTGAAAAATAATTCTGCCTATAAATTTGGCTCTCATTGCGGGGGCCATATCTTTTGATTCCACCATTGGATCGAGCTCAACTTTGGATATGTTTTTCCAAACATAATTATCTTCATTTTGACTAGAGAAATCCAAAAAATAATCACTGAATCAAAAGATATGAGCTATTGAATGTTGGTCTATATGACTGTTACAAAATTAGAATTGATAAAATAAAGTTTCTAGCCACTCTTCTTTCACATGCTATGTAACCCAGATGTCTTCAATTTTCTAGTATGTTATCTTTCATGCTTACCATGTTGATTATTTGCTTAATTTTTGGGGTGAGTTTCTAGAAGGGCTGTGGCGAAAAATCCTGAATGGAGGTCAAAAAATGTATCAAGTTCTCAATTTTTTGCCTCTTTGTTGTAGGTGAAATTTGCACATTCTAGCAATAGTTACACTTTGTAAATAATTAACAAGAAATACTTCTTCTTTGCTATTAGGTCACTAGTTATAGAACACTCCAATTCATTCTTTGCTGAAATTTGACTTTTGTCTTCTCCCTTTTGTGGAAAACTCCAACCTGACTGTGAAAGGCATAGCAGAAAATGAATTTTCCACTTCATATTTAATGTCATGTTGATGTCCAAATCTTCAAGCGATAAATCATTATGAGATTATCATTATTTTTTTAATCAATTAAGATCTATTTTCCATCTCTCTATTGTGGATTTGATGCTTGGTGGAAATTCCATTTTTGAGTGCAGAAAGCACACCCAATCTTCAATTTTCCACTCCCATGTAGTGGGTACAATTTTCATGTAGATTGATTCATAAATTACTTTTATGAAGTGATCTTGATACTAGACCCCATATATCTTCATCGTGGATTGAGATTTTCCTTTTCTCTCCTCACATGGAAAATTTGAAAATGACTATGAAAGGCATAGTGGAAAATGAGTTTTCTACTACGCTTTTCCCTTTGGTGGAAAATGAAACATTTTCTTCTCGAATGGAAAATCTGAAAATGACTACAAAAAGGCATAGCACAAAATGAGTTTTCCATTACACATTTTTCCTTTGGTGGAAAATGATGGGGTAGGCTAGGATAGATTAGCTAGTCTATGCTTCTATCCAACAATAGGATCTTGGTGTCTTCTCTACACCTATGTGGTATATAGGATTTCCTACAAATTAGAACATCCCTTGACCTTCCCTAACCTTCCCACCAAGAGAAAATGATCAAATCTTGCTCCATGACTCACTTATCCTCCTAGGAGTGCAATTCTTCCAAAATCCATATGTAGGTCTACTAGGGTTCCACGGTAATACCCAGTCCAACCAAGGTTTTGATGAGTTTTAAGGTGCTATTATAATACTTTTAGTATGATTGAATGGATGGTGACAATGGGTTCATACCCAATTTCTTGGTTTCTTCACAAAAAGGCTACTAGAAGAGCCCCAAATTAGGCCTCCACCCGGATTTATAGGGCTAATAACTTATTACCCTTAAAGATTCATCAGAACTGGAATTAATAAAATTTGTTTCATACATTAAATACTCAAATATTTTTGAGGTTTTAGGCCACCACAAAGCTGTACAACAATAATGGTAAAAATGAGGGTTTTGAAGGGTTTTCAGGGCTGCCTGCTATCCTCAACTTTCAAACACCTTATTCAACTCATAGAAACTTCTCCTCTACAAAAAATAACCTTCTTATATCCATCTTAAATCCCTCCAAAGGGAAGTTCTTGAATCTTTATGCTTTGCTCTTGAGAACAAATTCTTTGATGCTTGCTCCTAGTCGGGCATTGCCTAGCTCGCCTAGGGCTTTGTCAAAAAAATGCTTGCACACATTTTCTAGGCCCTTGCTTTCAATATGTTACACATTAGGTTCTTTAGTCTTGGAATCCAAATTTCCATGGAAATCCCATATTGGAAACAAGAGCTACAGCCAATTCATTTTTGACAACTCAAAACTAGACAGCAAACTCTTACTTTTAATGAAATTTACTAAAACCTTCCAAAACGTGTTTACAAATCTAATCTAATGCATGGATAATGGAGAATATACAAGATGAAAATTAGAAAATGCAAAAAAATGACAATAAAAATGTGATTTTCTGCCAAACAACACCAAAAACCAGTAAAAATGTATTAAAAACCAATCATAGTTCGCTATAGCAACACAATGCAATGCAAAAACATGACTTCCAACCCTTGGTTCGGGTTCTTCCAACCTTAAATAGGATATCACATGGTGTATGGGTTGATTTAGGGAATTTTTAGCCACTTAAACAAGTTAACTTTCTTTCTAATACAAGTTGCTCAACACTTTTACATAAGTGACCAGCAACTTAGCAATTTTTATTTCTTTTTTTTCTCTTTTTGCAATTCTATCACCAAGACCATTGTTGGGTTTTCTCAAGGAACTCCTAGGCTCAAAATTTTCCTAATACACCATTCCAAAATTTTAGGAACACCCTATGCACCTAGAAAGCAAAAAAATCACAATATGACAATACATTGCCAATCACTTAGACCAAGAGCCTAAACTAGAGCAAAACACACCAAATGAGTTAGAAACTCTTATTCTATCTACATACTTCTTAGAAGAAGGTCATCATACCAAAATTTGATATGGTGGGAGACTTGAAAGGGTGCTCCTACACCAGAAAATCTTGAGTCGACTACTCCATTACGAAAAAGTCAAGAAGTGCTTCTTCATGATGGAAAAATGAACTTTGACTTCGAAAAGCATAGCAAAAAATGAATTATCCACTTCTTTAAAACTTTGTCAGATTTTCATCATTTTGTTTCCACGTCTGCATATCTGGACTCGAAAATAATTCAATCCTTCATAGAAACTTTCTTAGAATCAAGGAATACATTAGCACAAATTTATTATGGGTGATGACTTAAAAGTTTTAAAAATTGGGGTACTTTTAATGTGCCTACATTATGGATATGGGTCTACTGAGCATTGAAAATTTTTATTTGTACATCTAGACCTTGGATAACTCATTCACCCCCCATCTCAATTATTATAAATAATTCCAACATAGTTGTCATGCAATCGTAAGTTAATGTTGAGCTTCACTTAGTTTCGAGAATAGTTTAATATTCTCTACTAATTAGGGCAAACCATTTGAAGATGGAAGCTTATTTGGCCGCACCCCCCCCCCCCCCCCCCCCCCCAACCCCACCCAAAAAATCTAAATTCCTCATTAACATCTAAAATCTTTAAGAAAGGGTCAATCTTCGCCTCCTACTACTCTCTGGGGAGGTCCATCTTCATTGCTCATGAGCTATTCATCACAATTCTTTAGTGATTCCCATACATCTAGCAAAGGTACATCCAGGAATGTCCTCATTGCATCCTGCATAAAACGAATCCAATATTACAAAATGCCCCCTAATAAATAATGACATTAAAATGAGAGAGAAAATGAGGAATCTACTTACCAATAGGCGTTGCCATCACATTTATCGCCATGCTACATGTTGAGTGAGTTTTATTGTTTTTCTATTGTGCCAAGATCTTTCTATGTATATACATACATACATAAACAAATAGACACACACACACATGTGTGTGTGTGTGTGTGTGTGTGTGTGTGTGTGTATACATACACACATATGTGTGTGTGTGTGTGTGTATACATACACACATATACAAAGATTAGAAGGGCACGACAACGAGATACAAAGATCACAAGGGCATGACAATGAAATGCAACGATCACAAAGTCACATACATACATACATACATACATACATACATACATACATACATACATACATACACATATATATATATATATATATATATATATATATATACATACATTCATATATACATACATACATATATACATGCATACATACGTAATGTATATATACAAAGAGATCTTTTTTAGGGTGCTAAGTGACTTACCTCAAATCCTTGCACACAAATAATGCAAATTAGGAAAAATGGGCAGAGTTTGCAAGAAATTTTACAAAAACATATCATAGCAGATATTTTTAGAAAGAAACAAGCCATAACCTAGTTAAATGGGTCTAGTTGTTGATTAGTTGGGTTGATTACAAATTTCTGTAGAACTGTCATCAAATTAGGTACAATAAAATGAACAATCAGTTGTTCCCAACTAGTGGATCAAATATAGTTGATCCAGCTGCATACATATTCCAAAATCTACTTACCAATAGGCGTTTCCATCACATCTGTGGTCATCCTATGTGTTGAGTGATTTTTATTATTTTTCAATTGTGCCAAGATCTCTCTATTTATATACATACATACATACATAGACACACACGTGTGTGTGTGTGTGTGTGTGTATACATACATACATAAAGATATATATACATACATTCATATATATATATATATATATATATATATATATATATATATATATATATATATATATATATATATATATATATATATATATATATATATATATATATATATATATATATATATATATATATATACATAAATATCTACATACATACATGTATGTATATATAGAGAGAGAGAGATCTTTTTTAAGGTGCTAAGTAACTTACCTCAAAATCTTGCACAAATAATGCAAATTAGGAAAAATTGGCAAAGTTCGCAAGAAATTTTACAAAAACATATCATAGCAGATTTTTTAGAAAGAAACAAGCCATAACCCAATTAAATGGGTCTACTTGTTGATTAGTTGGGTTGGTTACAAATTCTTGTAAAACTATCATCAGGTTAGGTATAATAAAATGAACAATCAATTGTTCCAGGAACAGGATCAAATACAGTTGATCCAACTACATACATATTCTAGAATCTACTTACCAGTAGGCGTTGCCATTGCATCTATTGTCATGCTACGTGTTGAGTGTATTTTATTATTATTTTGTTGTGCCAATATCTCTTTGTTTATATACATACATACATGCATAGACACACACATATGTGTGTATGTATGTATATATACACATATTATACATATATATATATATATATATATATATATATGTATGTATAATATGTGTATATATACATATATATATATACATATATATGTGTATATGTATATATACACATATTATACATACATACATACATATATATATATATATATATATATATATACATATACATATATATATATACATACATATATGGAGATCACAAGGGCATGACAACAAAATGCAACAATCACAAGGACACGTCAATGAAATCCTAGATCTCCACTAATCTCCACAATCCACAAGATCTCTATGTATATATGCATATATTCATACATAGACACACACATATGTGTGTATATGTATGTATATACACACACACATATATACATATGTATATACATATATACATACATATATATACATACATACATATACATACATACATATACATACATACATATAAATGTATGTATGTATTTATGTATACATATAGATCTTTTTTAAGGTGCTTATTACATCTTAGCACAACAGAAAATTCAATCTAGCTACATATATATTCTAGAATCCAAATAATAAAACAATAAAACTCACTCAGCCCATGCTAAGTGAATTACCTCAACATCTTGCACACAAATAATGCAAAGTTAATGGGTAATATGTATATATATAATGTATGTATGTAGGGGAAATATAATGCCCATTAGCAATGACATTAACTCTACCTATTTTTCTTGGTCTGTATATATATATATATATATATATATATATATATATATATATATATATATATATATATATATATATATACATGCATGCATGCATACATACATACATACATTTGCATCCTTTGCATGGTTTAAAGGTAATGTCACCATGGAAGATGTTTTTGCAAGGGAATGAGCCTCATGATTATGGCATTGACACAAAAGCAAAACTTGCTTCTTCAACTCCTTACACTGAACTCTTCATAAAGTTATTCTTCTAGCAATGAGAATAGTTGCTACAAATTCCTCAGAGCCAAGGGACCCTAAACCTATGCCACATTTTTTGGAGACATGGGAGAAGTTACTACTGGCTTCAGTACTTCATAACATTCTGGATCATATAATGATGCCCAAATTAATAGCAATAGTAGATACTTACTGCTACAACCAACTGTATTATTTGAAATATCATCTCTTCTCTCGCTACTACAACTACTAGGATCAAATGAATCATACATGTTGTAAGCCTTCATTTGATTATAAATTTTCTTTCTTCTTCCTCTACTCTTACTCACAAGATCAAATAACTATTTTTCAATAGTGGGAACCTCAACCACAAGTTTTTCTATCTTCAAACTGAAATTCTTAAAAGCACTTAACACTACAACATTTGGGGTCAAATTGCGACAACAGGGTAATTTGTGAATTTTCATGTTTTTTGTTTACAATTGTATTTGATGTCATTGCAATACCAAAATTAGAGTCACAATTGTAATGCCTGTGTGAGTATAAACAAAAGAAAAAAGAAAACATGAGATAAATCATTCCCCATTTGTTTTGATCGATTGTGGAGAGTTGCGCATGAAATAGGGTGGAGAGCTCTGAACATTGGTGGAGATTTCATTGTCACGCCCTTGGTGGAGATAAGTGGAGATCTAGGATTCCGTTGTTGTACCCTTGTGATCGTTGCATTTTATTTCCATGTCCTTATGATCTTTGTATTTCATTGTCGTGCCCTTGTGATCTTTGTAACCTTTCTACACAATTTTTTTTCCGTGTTATGCCCTTGTGATCTCTATGCCCTTGCTCTACAATTTTCTTCAAGCAGAGAAGAGGTACCTATGTAAATATTCTTTTCTTTTCCTTCTAAACATGTATCTCCTTATATTTCCCCCAATAGGTGATTAGAGAAGCTTCTCTTTATGTATATGTATGTGTATATATGCATACATGCACATGCATGTGCATGTGTCTATTCATACATACATATATAGACACACACATATGTGTTTGTATGTATGTTACACACACACACACACACACACACACACACACACACACACACACACACACATATGTATGTATGTATACATACATACATATACAAAGATCATAAGGGCGCGACAACAAAATCCTAGATCTCCACTGATCTTCACAATCCACAAGATCTCGCTATATATATACATGCATACATACATAGACACACACATATGTGTGTATGTGTGTGTATGCACACACACATATGTGTGTATGTGTGTGTATGCACACACACATATATGCATATATACATGCATATATATGTATATATATACATACATACATACATATATTTAAATACATACATATACACATATACATACATACATACATACATATGTACATACATACATACATATATATTTAAATATATACATATACACATATACATACATACATACATACATACATTTGCATTGCAATTTCATCATCTTACAAAACTATATTTGATCCTACTAATTGGGAACAACCGATTGTTCATTTTATTGTACCTAACCTAATGAGAATTCA
Source organism: Cupressus sempervirens (assembly GCA_028749045.1). Lineage (NCBI taxonomy): Eukaryota > Viridiplantae > Streptophyta > Pinopsida > Cupressales > Cupressaceae > Cupressus > Cupressus sempervirens. Next base: position 761,647,766 of record CM053784.1, on the reverse strand, counting down.
ACGAGAATTTGTAGTCAACCCAACTAATCAGAAACTAGACCCATTTAATTGGTTATTTTTTATTTCTTTCTAAAAATATCTACTATAATATGTTTTTGTAAAATTTTCTTGCAAACTTTGCCTATTTTTCCTGGTCAGCATTCATTGTGTGCAAGATTTTGAGGTAAGTCACTTAGCATGGGTTGAGTGAGTTTTATTGCTTTTTTATTTGGTTGAGTCGATTTTATTGTTTTATGTGTGTATGTGTATACACATACATATACATAATGAGAAGCTTCTCTATTCACCTGTTGAGGGAAATATAAAGAGATGTTGAAGGTGATTAGATTTCTTATAGATTTGACTATGAATGTCTTTTCTATTTTCCAAACGTAATTATTAGTAATCTCTGCTCTTTATATTTGAAGTTACTGAACACCAAAGGGCAAGTCATTTATTTATTTTGATAGCTTTCTTGGTTGTTCAGTTGGGTATAAGTATTGTTTCAAAAGACACAGGGCCAAAAATCATGTCACAAGAGGACATGTCTCATGTCCACTTGATGCAAAGTGCACAACTAGAAAGGTGTAAATGGGCTTTCCCACTCTAACACCAAATAAACAAGTTACCAAATCCCGAACCTTCTCACAAGGTCATAACTTGTTCAAATCCTCCAAACGCTGAAGTAAACAAGACTACCAAATTCTTCAAGCACCCATGGTCTAATGATCAAATTCATCCAAATTATGGCTTCATGACCTAATCCCCACAACTAGGCCAACTTGAGGAAAACACAAAAATTGTTTTCTCCAATGGTTCCAAGGCATGAAATGGACTTAGGGCATCCACATTACACAAAATACATCACTAGTTTGATCCCCACACTTCCACAATTTATCAAACCCAAATTCACCTAGTAGCCTATTAGGCCTCCTTAATAGGTTTTTGGTGTCTAACTTCTAAAAGTCCCAAAAAAACCTTTAAAAAAATTAGGATTCTAGATACTCCTTTCATATTTATATCCAATCCCAAAGCACCATGACTCAATTCCACTCCAACACTCCCTTTCCTTCACTAAGTAACATAGTCCTAATTGGCTTAATTAGGATTGGTTTACAAAGAAATTATGGGAAATTGGGGTCATGGAAACACACCCAACACTCAGGAATGTATATTCACCTTCCTCCAACTTCCTTCCAAACACCTAGCCCTCCAACAGGTCTAATTCTTCTATTATACTCCAAACAACATGCTCATAAGGTCAAATCCTCATAGGCACTTGACCTAGGGCTAGTTAGGAAAAATAGAAAAACACATTGCCCAATCTTAAAACCTTGGAATCACTAAGAGGACCCATCTAAATATCATTCCCCAAGAGGCCATTAAAATCCAACTGTAGGAGTCACATCTACAGGCCCATCTTTGAAGCTTGCACAAAATTATTGTCCTACAAACCCTCCTATACAAAAAATGGAATAACATGAACAAAAGTCCACATAAAATGATGAAATTGAAAGAAATGGAAAGGTAAGACAAAAGTATTCTTCAAAAAATCATCTAATCATGCCTGCCAATCCATATCGTATAGACAAAGTACAAGAAACTAGTAAAATTGCTTCAAAACTGAAAATCTCTTATTGCAACTTCTCCCAATCCGTGCAATCTGCCCTTTGTGACCTCAAAAGTGAGGTATATATCCTTGCTAAATCCATCCAAATCAAAATCCACTATTTTTTGAATAGTTACATTTCCTTTTTAACTAAGTTGCATTTTTTAGCAACTTTTACAATTTTGCAAATTAGCAATTTTGTACAAAAAGTGCAACTCTTGCAATTTTCACAATTTTTCAACTCTAAGACTTGGAAAAGGTTCCAACTTATTCAAAAATAACTAAAAACATATAATCTTAGACTATCTTAACCAAAAACTCAAAAAGACCCAATTTTTCCCAACTAGAAACTTTGGCTTATAACTTGCCCAAAGTGACCTAAGCATACATGAAGGTGTCTTTCATTACAACCATGGATTTTTCATCCAAGAATTATTTATCCTAGCCTGATTAGGTGAGAAACCAAAAAATTAAACCAAAATCCAAAATAGTGCCTTGGTGCTCTGCACCACCACTTATGACATGACTACTGGTATAAATAATTATTAACCTTGTACTAATTAGTTTAGTTAATGTTTAACCATACATGATTTATATTAAGTCATTGATCTATATAAACATAAATGGATCATTTTCTTGATCCTATTATGACTTAATGCAAATGCATCCAATCATTACCTAGACAATATTATGCACGTGATCTTTACTCAATTACCAAGAGATAATATAATTTGCAAGTACATATTTCTGCATACTTAGTTTGGTATGAATAGTTTTGATTGAATGCAAGGATAATTGCATATGTGAATTCAAGATATGAATGATTAATTTAATTTAGCACAAGTACTATGCAAGTGTGCAATTGTGTATGTATGCATGTAAAGCAATTTATATAGTGAACCGATATACATACATACATGCACAAACACATACAATCATTATAATCAGTTGTCCTTGAATTTAATCAAAGCTATTATATATCAACAAGAGATACATGTTTAGAAGGAAAAATAAAAGAACATTTACATAGGTACCTCTTCTCCCCTTGAAGAAAATCATAGAGCAAGGGCACGAAGATCACAAGGGCATGACACAACAACGAAATGTAGTGACCACAAGGGAATGAAAACAAAATCCTAGATCTCCACTAATCTCCACCAATGTTTAGAGCTCTCCACCCTCATTTAGAGATCTCCACCCTCTTTCACACGTAGCTCTCCATAATCAATCAAAACAAATGGGGAATGATTAATGTCATTTTTTGTTTGTTTGTTTGTAATCCATAATCCACAATCCAGATGATCTCTCTGTATATGTACATACATACATTCATAGACACGTAGATATGTGTGTGTATGTATATATACACATATACATATACATATATGTGTGTGTATACATATATACATACATATAGACATACATATATATGCATACATACATACATACATACATACATACATATACAAATACATATATACATACATATATACATGCATACATATACACATACATACATATATGTAAAAAATAATTGATTAATTGTGTATTGTCTTTAATGTTACACAAAATGTCATATCATTTCCATTCAATGTATGTCGAGCTCGCCCAGGTGATGAAGATAGTTTTCTATGTCTGTCGAGTATTCCAAAGTTTTCCTAGTTCAAAACATAGTGTCTACTAAGTTCACTTGGTCGTCAAAGGAAAGTTTGCAAAAGTTTAGTGTTAACCAAGCTCACTTAGTTAATGAAGAAAATTTTGGATGGAACTAGTGTTAACCAAGCTCACTTGTTTACCAAAGGAACTTTGTGAAAATGTAGTGTTAATTGAGTTCACTTGGTTAACATAGGAAAATAGTTTCTGAGTTAGTGTCTACCAAGCATGGTCGACTAATGAAGGATTTTCTTATTTTAGCATATTGAGTTCAATTGATTTAATTATTGGTTCTAGCTAACTGAGGAGATGAATATTAATTATTCTAAGTTGTATTCAAGCTGACTTTAGTATGTGTAAGATATAAATATAAGGTCAAGTTGAGAATTGAATGTGTGGAACATAAAAAGAAGATTTGAAGATGCTAAGAGGAAGCGAATTAGAAGGATAAGAAAAATATCATTTTTGAGTTGCAAAGATACATTCAATCAAGGAGGATAAAGTATTCAAGCCAAAATTGAGTTCTGTAATCAGCAATTTATTTGCATCATAAATTAGGTCATTTCATTGTTACTCTCTAATCATTGTAGTAGTGATCAAAATCTCTTAACAGAGTTGGATTAATAGCTTTTGTAAATCCTTTAACAAGGTGGCATTTCTATTTGAAGTGTCTAAATACCTCCAACAAGGCCACTCCTAACTGGGTGATTAAATCCTCTAATAGGGTCACACCTAACAATGTGTCTTATAACCTTTAACAGGGTTGGCTCCTAATAGGGCTCACTTCAGAAGAGTGAAAATCAATAACTAGTTGAAATTAGTGGTTTTTTCCAAATTTAGTTTCCACGTTAAATCTTGGTGTCACTTGTGTTCATGTTATTTCTTTTATGTGTATACAACTAAGTTAAACTTAAGGTTAATCACATATTCAGTTATTATCGAGCTACAACATTTTCTAGTATAAACCAAGTGCATGTGTGTTTGACAAGTTACAATAGAATATAGTTTAACAGAGTTTTGATTTGTATTGACATCTAAGGGATCTGGGATTTATTTTTGTAGTAACTGATTCACCCCTCCCCTCTCAGTTACTCCTCTTATTCTTGGTGCTTGCAGAAAAGGTTTCAAGGACCTAAGCTAAAGATCAGGATGTCTTACAGAAGGGAGATCCCAAAGCTAAACAGAGATAACTTCAAGGCATGGCAGGAACTCATGAGGCTACACTTGGAAACCATTGGAGATCCAAGGCTAAAGTATCTAGACATAAAATATAAGACTTCTACTAGAACTATGTTTGTTGAATAAATTGCAGAGAAGAAGAATCATAATATCACGATGATTGATATTGCTTCATCTCTCAACTATGTCGAATTTGATAAGGTATAATATTGTGGAATTGCTTATGAAATGTGGATCAAGATAAAATCCATCTATGGAGGAGATGAAAATGTAAGGAGAGCCAAAGAAAAAAGTCTTAGAGGACAGTTTGATCAAATGAAAATGAGAGAGGATGAAAACATTGCAAAATATGTTGAAAGAATCAAAGCCAGTGTTAGTGTTATCAAAGCCTCTAGAGGAAAAATAGAAGATGTAATAGTGGTAAGCAAGGTACTCATAACTCTTCTTCCTATATATTTTAATCAAAGTGTCTGCAATTCAAGAGATGAGATGTGATCCAAATAACAATATAACTTTGGATGCTCTAGTGGGAAGATTGACAACATTTGAACTAAATAACTATGATAATTATACTCCTAGTTCTAGAAATCTTGAGTCTGCATTTGAAGCCAAATTATCACTCAAGAAGAAAGATAAAATATCTAAAAGAAATTAATCTAAAAATGAAGAGGAAGATAGTTCTAACAGTTATCTTGAAGCCACTGAAGCATTTCTTACAAGAAGGTATCCCAAATGCAAAGGAAAGTATAAAGGTAAGATTTCTCTAATTTGTTTCTCTTGTGAAGAATTTGGACACATTGCTAAAAGGTGTCCAAATAGAGAAGACAAAGATGAAAAGGAGCACAACAAGTATAAAGGCAAGAAGGATTTCAAAAACTATAAAGATTACAAGGACAAAGGTAAGAAATCTTATTTTATGGCTAAAGATTCAGATAGTAGTGAAGATGATGAAATGGTTTATATTGTTATAAAAGATGAATTTGATGATGAAGGAGATAAAATGGCATTTATCTCTCATATTAGAAAAAATGATCCATGGATTATTGATAGTGGCTACTCACATTATATGACTAGTGAGAAAACAAAATTTCAACACATGGAATGTTATGATGGTGGTAGTGTGAGATTTGAAAACAATAAACCTTGTTGCATAAAGGGAAAAGGTTGTATCTCACTAACTAATGAACTTAAATGTGATAATGCTTATTGGGTTGAAGGACTAAAACATAATATATTGAGTTTGGCACAATTGAGTAACATTAGATAAGGTAGAATTCATGAATGGGAAGGCCAAACTACTAGATGGAAAAGGTAACCTAGTTCGGTCTAGCAAACAAACAAAAGGTAACCTATTCTACCTTGATCTCAATAGAAGTTCATATTTTATTACTCAAGTAGAAGAAAGATAGTTATGGCATAAAAGGTTGTGTTATGTGTGTTGGAATATTCAAATGGGAAGAATGCTTTTGAGAGGGGGGGTGAATCAGAAGTACTAGCCTTTAGCCTATTTTAAATACTTAATAACATATAACTGAAATTAACATGCATGCATATAAACATTAAACAATCATGAGAAACAAACATGCATCACCACATAACACTTGAGATTTTGGTAACCCAGAAACCCTCCAGGAATAAGAAGGTAAAATTGTGGTGGGGATGATACCCACAAAATCACTACAGCAATAATGTTTAACCACTTCTAATGGTCTGCCCTGTTAAAGGCTTTACACTGTGTCAATAGTGACTTGGTTAAAGGATTTACAAACACTTCACATGAAATGTTACCCTGTAAAAGGATTTAATCACCTTTTCAAAGGATCTACAAAATAGTTGTTAAGCTAACCTATCAACATAGGGTTTCCTTTCTAATACAATGGCTAGAGAGTATTAGGTATAATAAACTTGATAGCTTACAATCCTTGATTGCTGAATACAGGCACTTGATCTACTTTCTCTAACCTTAATCCTCTGAGATCTGATATTTGTTCGTATCCCTTGCTTTGTTCTGATCAACTGAATGTCTAAATGTTGCTCTCTTCCTCTAAGTCTTTTTACTCTTCACTATGAAATCCACTATAGTTTCCCCATACACTCCATCCATTCATAATACAATGAGATTTTATCTTCCTTATAAAGACATTCAAAGACTTAGGGTTAGGTGTGGATCTACGATCCATATTGGATCTTTGTTTCCTGCTCATTACTTGCACTTTTGTTATTGGTTGCATGCCTTCTTCATTTTTTTAATTGGCTACATGTAGTTTGCATAGGAAAAATAAAAGATTTGATCTTATCTGTTTGATCCTTCTAGATCCTTCAATGTCAGCCATAAAAATGGTTTACATCTAAATTAGTGAAGTTACAAACTCATATGTGCATTCTGTGTTACTCGACACTTACTAATTTTTTATGCTTGGCACATGTAACAAAACTATCTCACTCGACTCTTGTTGCGTTTCTATTTTGCTCAGCATTGTCTGTGACTTGGCACTTAAATATCACTCGGCTCCTGTATCATGCTCGGCACCCAAAGTCACTCGGCACTTGATCTTCACTCGGCACTCAAAGGTTGCTCGACTTCAATGTAGAAAGTGGTTAAGTGTGTTGGCACTCAAATGTAAAAACCATTATGAGACTAACAATGTGAACATTGATAATCTGGTCAAGATAAGAAAAAATAGAAGAGTAAGAGGTATTCCTAATCTGAGGAAACTTGATATGGTTCTATTCAAATATTGTCAAATTGGTAAGATGGGAAAGACAAGTTTCAAAAGCAAAGACTATCATTCAGAAGAAGTCTTAGAGCTAGTTCATACAGACTTATGTGGACCTATTAGAATAGAGAGTTATAGTAGAGATAAGTATTTTATTCTATTTGTTGATGATTATTCTAGAATTATGACTATAATGTATCAAAAAGAAAAATATGAAGCTTTTCAAAAGTTTAAATGGTATCTAAAAAGAGTAGAAAAAGAAACTGAAAAGAAGCTAAAGTGTTTGAGATCAGACAGAGGTGGTGAATTCATTTCCAATGAATTCAGTGAATTATGCATTGAAAGAGGAATTAAGAGACAAGTATCAGCCCCTAGTACATCTCAATAGAATGGTATAACAAAAAGAAGGAACATATCTATCATGGATTGTGCAAGAACCTTAATGATAGAAAAGAGTGTTGCAATCAAATACTGGAAGGAAGTAATCAGTACTTCAGTGACTACCTTGAATAGAGTATAGTTGAAGAAAGACTCAAATCAAACTCCTTATGAACTATGGTATGACTACAAACCTAATGTAAGTTACTTGAAAGTATTTGGTAGAAAATTTTATATCTTGAAGGAATCTAGCAAAGATAAATTTCATGTCAAAAGTGATGAAGGCATATTCCTAGGATACTCTTGTAGAAGTAAAGCATACAAGTGTTTGAATCTAACTACTCATAAGATCATAGAAAGTGCACATGTGAGAATTGATGAATTTGTAGAAAATAGTGAAAAAGAAAGTAGCAAAGAACCTAAGGATTACAAAAGGTTTGTTTACTATGAACTTGATACATTGCCAAATCTATTTGGAAGTCACGAGGCTTCACCTCCTGAGTCCCCAAAATCTCCAAAAGCTACCGAGTTGCAACTAGTGTAACTCGAGTCATAGTCTAAAGGACTTGAGTCACAATTAGAAGCTATCGAGCTATTGCCAAAGCAAATCGAGTCTGATGGACCCGAGTCATAGACAGTGGGACCCGAGCTTGATATAGAAAATCATGAAGGGGTTAGTGGAACATGTTCTAAATCCAAAGTACCCATGTTAGCAAGATATGTCAAAATGCACCATGCACTTGATTAGATCATTGGAGACAGGTCAGATGGAACATTGACAAGAAACAAATTGAAAGGTACATGTTTGCTTGCTGAATTTGAACCTAGAAATGTTAAAAATATGTTGGATAAAAGCTATGAATGAAGAAATAGAACATATAGAGAAGAATACGATTTGGACTCATGTTCCTAGACCCAAGGATAAAAATATAATTGGCACAAAATGGGTCTTTAGAAATAAGTTGAATGAAGATTGAATTTTTTTGAGAAACAAAGCAAGGTTAGTTTGTAAAGATTATTCTCAAGAAGAAGGTATTGATTATGGTGAAACTTTTCCTCCTATTGCAATATTAGAAGGTGTTATAACTTTACTTGCTTATACTACACAAAAAGGGTTTAAATTTTATCAAATAGATGTAAAATATGCATTCTTGAATGGAATTCTTGATGAAGAAGTCTACATAGAACAACCTGAAGGTTTTGTGGATCCTAGCAAAAGAGATATGGTATGTAAATTACACAAAGCATTGTATGGTCTTAAGAAATCTACCAGATCTTGGTATGAAAGACTTCATAACTACTTGATAAAGATTGATTTTTAAAGAACAAATGATAACATCAGTCTATATATCAAAGAAGGACCAGACAAGAAGATTGTGTTGGCAGAAATATTTGTGGATGACACTTTATTTATAGGAAATGGTGATTTATGCAAGGCATTTTTAGTAGAGATGAGTACAGAATTTGAGATGTCCATGTTTGGAGAGATAAAATTCTTTGTTGGATTGTATATCTAGTAGAAGAAATATAGTATCTACATTACTCAATCCAAATATATCAAGGAGATACTAAAGAAGTTTGGAATGGAAGATTCAAGACCAGTTGAAACACATATGTCTACTGGATATGAGCTTTCCAAAAATGATGATCCCAAATAGGTAGATCGAACCACATACAGATCAATGATTGGAAAATTGCAGTATGTAGTGCATACAAGGCCTGATATTGCATTAGTAGTTGGTATGGTGGCAAGATTCTCAACAAATCCAAAAAAAAATCACATGATGGAAATCAAGAGAATCATGAGATATTTGAAAAGTACTTAAGACTATTGATTATGGTACAAAAAAGGAGGCAATCTAGATTGGAAAGCATTTATAGATGTTGATTGGGCAGGAAGTGTTGATGATAGAAAGAGCACAAGTGGTGGAGCATTCTTTCTTGGTAAAAGACTAGTGTCTTGGACAAGCAAGAAGCATAATTGTATTTTCCAATCCACATTAGAGGCAGAATATGTAGCAGTAGCAGTTAATTGTTCCAATATTGTTTGGTTCAACCAACTATTGGCAGGTATGAAGATAGAGATGAAGGATCCAGTGGTAATATTCTATGATAACACCAATGTAATTAATATATCAAAGAATCATGTGATGCATACCAAAACCAAGCACAATGCTATAAAATATCATTTTTTGAGAGAACTGGTACAAGATAAAGAGGTAAGATTGGAATATGTGAGTATTAAAGAATAAATTATAGATATATTCACTAGCCATTACCTAAGGATGCATTTTTGTATCTAAGAGGTAAGTTATGGGTCCTTCCCCTATCTAAAGCTCACTAAATAAAATTTAGTGATGCATCAACAAGAACATATTAAAAATCAGACAGTTGATGTAGTATTAACAAGGCACATTACATATGAATCAGTACATTGATATTCACTAAATATACCTTTGGCATGAGATGTCAAAGAGGGAGAATTTTGCTGCCATATCCTAAAAAAATTATTACTTCCAGTGATATCAAAGAGAGAGAACTTGGTCTGATATCAAAGAAGGAAAGTTTGCTATCAGAAGAAGACGTTGAAGACAGAGTTTTGCTGACAGGGGGGAAACTAAAGGCAAAGGGAGTTCACACTGATAAAGGAATTTCTCATGGATGAGAATCAAAATGAAACTAAGGATATGTTCCTTACTTTATTCTTTCTCTAAAAATTTAATTGTATTATGACATATTGTATTGTCATCAATGCCAAAGAGGGAGATTATTGAAAACAATTGATTAATTATGTATTGTCTTTGATGTTACAAAAAATTTCATATCATTTCCAGTCAATGTATGATGAGCTCACTTAGGATATGAAGACAGTTTCCAATGTCCACCAAGCATTCTAGAGTTTTCCTAGTTTAGAAGATAGTGTCTACCAAGTTCACTCAGTCGTCAAAGGAAAGTTTGCAGAAGTTGAGTGTTAACCAAGCTCACTCAGTTAATGAAGAAAATGTTGGATGGAACCAGTTTTAACCGATATCACTTGATTACCAAAGGAACTTTGTGAATGTGTGGTGTTACCTGAGTTCACTTGGTTAACACAGGAAAATAGTTTCTAAGTTAGTGCTACCGAGCATGGTTGGCTAACGAAGGATCTTCTTGTTTTAGCATATTGAGTTCAATTGATTTAAGTGTTGGTTCTAGCCGACCGATGAGATAAATATAAAGTATTCTAATTTGTATTCAAGCCAACTTGACTATGTGTAAGATATAAATATAAGGTCAAGTTGAGAATTGAGTGTGTGGAACATAAGAAGAAGATTCAAAGATACTAAGAGGAAGCAAATTAGAAGGATAAGCAAAATATTCCTGTTGAGCTGCAAAGATATATTTGATCAAGAAGGATCAAGTATTCAAGCTAGAATTAAGATCTGTAATTAGCAATTTAGTTGCATCAAAAATTAGGTAATTTCATTATTACTCTCCAACCATTGTAGTAGTGATCAAAATCTCTCAACAGGGTTAGCTTAACAACTATTTGTAAATCCTCTAACAAGGTGGCATTTCTATTTGAAGTGTCTAAAGACCTCTAACAAGGCCACTCCTAACAAGGTGATTCAATCCTCTAATAGGGTCACACCTAATAGTGTGTTTTGTTACCTTTAACAGGATTGGCTCCTAATAGGGCTCACTTCATAAGAGTGAAAATCAATAACTAGTTGCAATTGGTGGTTTTTCCCAAATTAGGTTTCCACATTAAATGTTGGTGTCACTTGTGTTCTTGCTATTTCTTTTGTGTGTATTCGACCAAGTTAAACTTAAGGTTAATCACATATTTAGTTATTATCGAGCTAAAACATTTGCTAGTGTAAACTGAGTGCATGTGTGTTTGTCGAGTTACAACAGAATATAGTTTAACAAAGTTTTGATTTATATTGATATCTAAGGGATCTGAGATTTATTTTTGTAGTCATTGATTCACCCCTCCCCTCTTAGTTACTCCTCTTATATTTCCAAAAATATATACATACATACATACATCAAAACATCAATGCACTTTCTAAGAGTTTACAATTATTTAAGAAAACTAATGTTTTACAAGAAAATGCACCTAAAGAACTATTAGCTTAGAAGCAAGAATGTGGTGTTGAAACAGTATAGAAAGTGCTTGACATGAGAGGTCTGCAAGTGAGGGTGTTGACCAATCTTGAAAAATTGAATGCTAAAATGAAAGCTATCAATGATCAAACACCTATGCCAGAGTTACAACATAATGTGAAGTTGATTTTAGATATGGTAGATGTAGATATTTAGAAGTTTGATAATCAAAATTTAAGGCACGAGAGAGAAGGAGAAAGAACAACTTTAGAAAGAGAAGGAGAAGGAATGACTTTAGAAAGAGATTGCATGACACAAACAACAACTAGAAAACATAGAGGATATTATGGGAGCCACTGGATGGAATCCACGAAAGTATTGTGGAAGGTTCTATGACACTGCAAACTAAACTATTAGTGAGTTTTATTGTTTTATTATTTGGATTCTAGAATATATGGAGCCCCCAAGAAATTATGGAGTATGTGCAATACTTCTCTGATCAATCACCACAAACTAACATTCATCTTGTTCCTAAATACCCATTTGGTTCCTATAACATTCTTGTCTTTATGTCTAGGAACCAATTCCCATGTTTCATTTTTCACAATTTGATCTAGTTCTTCCTTCATTGCTTGAATCCAATGATCATCCTCACATGCCTAATCTACACTCTTAGTTTCAATTTGAGCAATCAAACATAATTCCTCATTTACTTTATATCTCGTCATCACTCATTTGTCTTTGCTTCCAATAATCTTCTCTATGGGGTGATTCTTTGCGAAATTCCTATTAGGTGTAGGAGTTGTTGTCTCAACTCTTATCTCTTCTCTTGGTTTAGTTCATTTTTCTCCTTTTTGCTCAACAATTTGTACATCTTTCAGAAAGTCAATGTTAGTATCTTAAGAAAAATTCATTATTATTTCTAATAGATCTAGGATCATCTTCCTAATTAGAATTATAATCCATCATATTTTCTTTAACTTCAAACTTTTCATCCATTTTCATATTTTTACACTCAAAAATTGTCTTATTTATATGATTAAAACATCTATAAGCTTTAATTTTCAATGAATAATGAAGGAACATACCTTCATCACTTCCTTGATCAAACTTACCAATATCATCATCTCTCTTTATGTAACACTTCCAAAAAATTTGAACTACTTTACTAAAGGTGTATGACCAAACCATAATTCATAAGGAGTCTTATTTGCACCTTTTCTGATCTACACTCTGTTCATGGTGTATACTATTGTATTGACCGCTTCCCTCCAAAATATCTTGGATACATAATTCTCAAACATCATTGCTCTTGTTGCCTCTAATACACATCTATTTCTCCTTTCTGCTATCCCATTTTTCTCAGGAGTCTTGGATGATGAAAACTGCCTCTTAATTCCATTTTTTGCACAAAACATGTTAAAATCTTTAGAAGTAAACTCTCCACCTCTATCTGATCTTAAATACTTAATCTTTACACCAGATTCATTCTCAACTCTATTCTTAACTATCTTGAACTTCTCAAATGCCTCAAATTTTTCTTTAAGAAATTCTACCCACATCATTCCAGTGAAATCATCAAAGAAATAAACATCATCAGTGTTAGTATTTCCATCAAGAGTAATGGATCATATCCTCATTAGGCTACATTGTTTCCCACTCTAACAATTCCTCCATCATGATTTCTTAACTTAACAAACTTATTCATATCACTAGTCATATGATGTGAATATTCACTATCTATAATCCAATCAGATTTATTTTCAACTTGAGAAACTAGGACTTTTTCTTCTCTAATTTTAATTTCATAACTCTCTTCTTTTATAGCCACAAATCCTAGCTCATCATCACTTTCACTCTGAACTTTTTCCTCAGATTCATCATCTTCATTTGCATACAAACAATCTCTAGGTCTTCTAGGCTTTAAATTTCTCTCATACATTTTCTCTCTTTTAGGACACTTAGAAGCAAAATGAAAAAATTCATTACAATTTCAAAATTTGAAAAATTTCTTTCCATATGGTTCTTTTCTTACAAGTAGGGTTATTCCTTCTTCACTATTTTTGTCTTCTTCATATCTGGATCTGTTGCTGCTAGCATAGTCTCCATGAGTGCTTGCACTTTTGGATAAATAAGGATGAACACTTAATGCACTAAAAGTTGTCTCCACTCTAGTCAATTCTCTAGACTACCTCAAACTTGATTCTGTTGCTTCCAATCTTCCAAGCAAACTCCCCTGGTAGACTTCTTAGTGCAGGGTATACAAAGTTCAATCATCTGAGCTACTTGTTTGAATGGTGGTGTAAAAGTTTTTAAAATCTTCTATATAATCTAATCTTCCTCTTAAAATCCTTCGCAAGACTTAATTCATGCAACAAACTCAGATATTCTACCAATATAACTTCTCACAGATTCATCTTCCATCATTTTAGCATCTTGAAACAAACATATCCAGTTCTGTAATCTCATTCTTTTGGCATTCTTATCTCCTTAAAAAGTAGATTCTAAAGCCTTCCATATTTTATAAGATGTTTCCTAAGATCTTACCTAACTCATTTTGTTTTTAGGAAGAGCTATCAGTAATGCTTCTCTGGCTTGTAGATTACACATAAACAGATCTCTTTCTGCTTCACTACATTCCTCAAGCTTGTTTTCTTCTTCTTTGCCACTCTTTGTGAAGAGCCAATATCTTGGACCGATACATAGCAAGTGAGTCTTCATATTTTCCTTCTAGTTTTCATACTTAACTCCATCAAACTTAGGACTTCCTTTTCTATAGTGACTGGCCATTGATTTCCCAAAGCTGTTAAGCTTTCTCTTCAAGGACCTAATGCTCTAGTACCAATTGTTAGAAAGTAAAGTCCACCAATATAACTGGGGGGGTGAATCAATTATCCAACTATTATAGCAATTATCAACCTTATTAATCCTTATGCATGTGAGCAATATAACCAGCAACCATAACAAGATACTTATACACAATAACACCAGATATGTTAACTAGGGAAACCCTTGATCGGAGGGAAAACCCTAATGGAGATGGTACCCACAAAATGATGTACTGATATAAATATTCCTTGTAAGAGGATGGACCCTATTAGGATTCAATAAATATATTCAGTACATATCAATCCATGTTAGGAGACTTTGAATTCTATTAAGAGTTGTAGAAGGTAGATGGACCCATTATGCAGACAACTTTAGGGGCAAGATCACCGAACTCACTATCCAACTAATCTCCATATTATTCCTTATATAATAATAGAAATGAATTGTACGTGTACTTCCTCTTCCTCTATTCTATCAACTGGACTTTTGATCTCAATAACAAATCACCAACTTCGCATCCAATAATCCCTTGGATCACTTACTCACATTTACCAAATACTTCGCATGTGTCTTCACAAAATTGCATCCAATGCACACTTTACCAAAAGAAAAATAGCCTTCCTTTATACCATGTCCTCAAAATAATTCCTTGAATCGACCTTGAGGCTTTCCCAATTGATTATATTAGGACGAAATTAAGATAATTAATTATATTACAATTACACAATATTGTCGGCTCACTATCTTTACAACTTTCTACATGTGCAACCTTAGACCTTGTACACTCACTCACATTGTCATCAAGATATCTACTATCACTATATAACTTTTCATATCACAATTCTATCTCAGTAAAGAGATACAAATTAATCATCAAAATTGATTCTTACATAATTTGTTTGTATACTACTATTTATAAATCAAGCATATCTTCTACATGTCTTCGACTTACTTCATGTACACTTAACCTCATCATCAGGACATAGTGTAGAACACATCCTTAATTGTGCTTGATTAGTTGAACTCACTTTCCAATTGATCTCTATATTATTCCTTGCAAAATAATAGAAATGAATTGTACTTGTACTTCCTCTTCCTCTTTTTTTTCAACCAGACTTCTAATCTCAATGCCAGATCACCAACTTTGAATCCAATAATCCCTTGGATTGCTTACTCACATTTACCAAATCCTTCACATGTGTCTTAACAAAATTACATCCAATGCACACTTTACCAAAAGGAAAATAACCTTCCTTTATACTATGTCCTCAAAACAATTCCTTTATTTGGCCTTGAGGCTTTCCCAATTGATTATAATAGGACCACATTAAGATAATTAATTATATTATAATTAAATAATATTGTCGACTCACTGTCTTTACAACTTTCCACATCTGTGACTTCAGACCTTGAAAACTCAGTGATGTCATCATCAGGATATCTACTATCACTATATAACTTTGCATATCACTATTCTATCTTAGTAAAGAGATACAAATTAATCATCAGAAATTGCTTATTAAATACTATCTATACTACTTTCTATAAATCAAGCATATCTTTTGCATGTCTTCTATTGAAATTATGGTCAATTTTGTTTATTAGTGGCATACACTTAATCAAATGGGTAGCAGCTACCAAGCTTATCTTGTAGTTTACAATGTTAACCAAATAATTCAGGGTCTACCGAGTTCTACAGTTGCTACCAAGTTCCATAATTAGTATTCAGTTCACACTAAGTAGTATATACCAAGTTGGTGATTATCAGTGTAAACTAAGCTTCATAGTATTTACCAAGTTGCATAGTGCAAACCAAATTCTCTAGTACTCACTGAGTTCACAACATTAGTGATGTGAATCGAGTATTGATCGAGCCTGGATGTGTCAACCAAGTGATTCAATTTATACTAAGCTCACAGTGATAGTGTTGACTGAGCTATGCAATTTCAACCAAGTGATTTAGTTTATATGCCGAGTTTTGTAGTGTTTATTGAGTCACCAGTGCTGACCAAGTTTAGACTACTTGGAAGTGATTAGTATGAACCAAGCTTCTATGTCTACCAAGAGCATGATGATGCTGAGTGTTGAAAATGGTTGCCAAGTATCGGAACCTCACCGAGTTAGTCTTCAAAACTCAAGTTCCATCAATTGGGCTAACTTTGTGTATTTTGGTGAAACTTGTATTATAGCCTAATTTGATATATTGTATTTTGGATTGGTATATATGTAATGTATTGTATCATATCCAAACATGATTTTGAAGATGTAAGAATAATAAAAGATATATGTGAGAGAAGAAGTATGAAGTAAGAAGGCTACAAGTAGTATAAGGAGCAACAAAGATTTATCTATCACAACAAGGTGATTATTACACTTCAAAGGAATCTCAACTAGCATATCAGAGTTGCAAATCAAAGATTAGCCATTGGTTCATCCTAACAGGTGGAAAAATTAAATCCTTTCACAAGGTAGATGTAACAATCTTTTGTAAATCTCTTTATCGAATGCATACTTCATTGTATAATTTGTAAATCCTTTTACAAGGTGGACCTAGCGGTCCTTATTGCTCCTAACAGGGCAGATCATCAAAAGAGATCATTCTAAGCCTTAACTGAACAACTTTATACTGCAGTACTAAAGCTTGTGGGTATCATCCCCACCCTAGGTTTACTTTCTATTTATAAGGTTTCTGGGTCACCATATCTTGTGTCAAAGTGTTATGAATGTTTTAATGCTTTCATTTTTTCATGCATACAATTAGATCAAATTACATATGAAGGATTAATTAGTGAATTGAAATAAATTTTTTTGGTTCCTAATTTAAACCCCGCTCCCTTTTAGTAACCTAGCCTATCTTATATTTCCAACAATTGGTATCAGAGCATTGTGGTTCTCAAAGAAGAAGTTTAACAACTTGAGCAAAGATTAGAGGCAATGGAGGTATTTAGACTTGATAAGGCTATTGAAAATGAAAATTTGGCTTTGAAATTGGCTATTGGGAAACTTAAGAAAGGAGCGACTCTCTCAATCTTTGAAAATAAGAAAATATATTACAATATAGATGAATGACAAACTCTACACTAAAGAAAGAATTGAAGATATCTATTTAGAAAGTAATTCAGATGAAGCTAATGTGACAATAAAAGAACTATTAGAAAAGAGTGGTAACCTTCAAGAAGAATTTAAAAAGTTGAAAAGAGAACAAGAAATTCAATCAGAAAGATTGTATGAAGTCATGGAAGAAAAAGACAAGGCAAAAGAAGAGATAGAAGAAAAGAACAATGAAATTCAACATCGATCCTTCAACAGACAAACTTCATTGATCATCTTACTAATGCAAATGAAGAAATCATGAATCTAAGATCAAAGAATGAAAGATTGCAAAATAATCTAAACATTAAAAAGCAATGAAATCTCAAGCAGACATGAATCAGTTGAATGAGAAAAATCAATACAGACAGAAAGGTAAAGCAGGGATATGATACATAGAAGAAGGTGAATCATCTAAGCAAGGAGCTTAAAAGAATCAAAGACCTACTTGAAATCACCGGGGTAAGTTAGGTCATACATAAAGCAAATGTTGGAGTAATGGTAAAGCTAAATTTAATGGAAAATGTTACAACTGAAATAAGCATGGTCATAGAGCTAATGAATGCAAGGAGAAACCAAAATTTGAAGGAAAATGTCACAAATGCATGAAGCATGGGCACAAATCTTCTGAATGCAAAACCAAGACATTGAACCCAACATAATAGATTGTGAAAGCTATATTTGGTTGGGACTATAACACATGGTGTAGATGCCACTACTATGGAGAATTTGGACACATTGGAGAAAATTGTGTGAAACATCACATGAGGACAAGAGACACCACTAGAAGATGTTTTATTTGTACAGAACTTGGACACCTTTCTAAGAATTATATGCATAGTAGAAGGATAGAAGATGAAAAGAAAGCCAAGGCTGACAACATTAGAAAGAAGATGGGACAACAGTGGATTCCAAAATCTTTTGAGAATGCTAGTCCAAGCCATGAAGCACATGTCACTCAAGAATTGGTTGACTCAAGCATTTCTACTTGATCTCCCATAGGGGCAATTAGAAAGAAGACTCTAAAGCCGACATCTTACATTAGTTCCAGTCAGTTCGAAGGAAAGATTCATCTCAGCAATCAAGATGTAAAGGGATCACCGAGTGTCTAAAGAAAATATAGACCTTACCGAGCTAGGTTGGGTTGCATGACCCTATCGAGCAATGTTAGGAGTAACTAAACATTGCATGGACATCGAGTTGTGGATGACTCTACTAAGCACTAAGACCAAACCAAGTGGAAGATAGTCTGTCATCGAGTAAGAGATCATACCAAGCATTTATGGTGATTGAAAAGTGAAATTTTTTAAAAGGGAAGGAATCAAATACATTTATCATCGTGAATTTTCGAAGAGCTATTTGCTGAGAGCAATTTATGTGCTTCCAAGAAATCTATGTGATTTGTTGCTAAAGATTTTCATGTTTTTGTAAACCCTCCCAAGCATGGCATCCTCCAACAACAAAAACAAGAAGGGATCTGAGATGTTGGTTCGAGGAGTCCATTGGGAGGCACCAGACTTCAAGTTAAGTCAAACAATTATGGAAATGCTTGATCCAACCAGAGCTCAGTCATAGATTCCACCAAAGGTACTACTGATTAATGATATTCACTCACATTTTTGTTGTTCAATTCAAGACATTGGAATCTTATAAATGGATGAGGCTCTAGAAAAGTTATGTGTGAATGGTGTGTTGAAACCTGAGCATCAACACTTGGAGACATAGGATTTAACCCGCATTCCACATATGTCCTGAGACTTCCAAATAAAATGGGTAAGGTTTATCCTTACCTGTGTGCACAATAGGAAACTATTGTTGGAGTAGCCTATTCCAATAAAGAAGAAAATGATTCATCGAATCATAGGGCTCCCAATGTTGAACAAGGCAACGACTACCAAAACCCTAAGTCAGGTTGAATTAGAAAGAAAAACTCTTGCCAAGTGGGATGGAAGAGGCATGAAGATCATTTTTGCAACTAACATGGAGCTAAAATTTGGAACCCATGTGATAGCACATAAGATCTATAGCTCCAATCATCTCAATAGTGTTTCATGTGAGGCAGTTGATCTGGCTCTCAAGATGGTGAAGAACAACATGTCCTTTGACCTTGCCAAGCTAATGTTAAATCAATTCAATAAGAACATAGAGAGCATCAGGAATTCAAAGAATAACCTATGTAAGTTTGGTTCACTTTTAGCTTATTTATTCTTCTTTGTGCAAAAGTTTTTCCCTTCAAAAGGTTCAGTCATATGGAGAAAAGATGTACCAATATTATATCAGATCAATGAGTATATAGCAGAGATGGGTGAGAATTTTGTCAATATCATGTACAATTATTTTGATTCATTCAAGGAAAAGATTAATAACAGATTCAAAATTCCTAAGAAACTTGTAGAAGATTACAAGGATGATGTTTGTTTCATGGCAGACTATGATAAGGTATAAATTTAGGCAGTCAAACCTATAAGAGTGGTATGGGTTAAGCCTCTAAGCTATGAGGTCAACATTGATGACACCAAGGATATCATTGAGGCACTACTGAATGAACCTATGGATCCCAAGGCTACATATTTTGGTACTTATGATGAAGCCAAAGCTAGAATAGAACTTTAAATAAATCTTCCTCAAGCAGTTAACAAAGGAAAAAAGAGGATAGAAAAACTGAGGCAAGCAAGTTCTACTCTCCTACTAACATAAGGAAAATGAGATGATGTGGAAGAAGATAATACAAAAGATGAGGTAGAAGAAAATAAATAAGAATAAGAAGAGCCAATTAGGAAGAAAGGTAAGGTTATCATAACCAAACCTACTAAGTCATCTACTGTAGTATTAACTAGAAGAGCATCTAGATCAAGGAAGAAGTTGAAAATAGGTGAAGAAGAAGCAGAGGATGTTATTTTCAAAAGGAATCCACCTAAATTTTAGGAGAAATTAAAAGAGATTGATGCAGGAGCTGATATGGCAAACTTTAAATCTCTCGGATATGAAACTAGGAATGCAGATGACAAGAAGCAAGTTGAAGACATGATTGTGTCCAAGTTAGGTAAATGGAAACATTCACCTGATCAACTTGTACAAAAAATTCCCAATAAACTGATGGAAAGAATCAAACCAAGATGGGAACATGCTAAGAAGACTGCAAAGGATGTATTTGAACAAACTCTAAGGTAGCTCATGCCAAGTCTTAATGATAAAGAAGTAAAAGAATCCATGAAGAAAAATGAAGAAAAACTTACTTTGAAATTCCACATTTGCATGATATTGGTGAATGAAATTGAACATGTGGTGAAGTCAGCTACTACTACATGGAAAAATATCTACAATCTTCATCAAAAGAGTGATTTTTTTGTTCATGCCAATGATAAAGATGGTGATGAAGATGACAAGGATGAAAAGGTCATTAATGATGAGGAAAAAACATATGATGTCAATCTAGATGATGAGGAGCAAGAACAAGAAGCTACTAAGGAGAATCTCCTTGAGATTTAGAGTATTGAGGAAATTAACACAAAGAAGATTGCAGCAACGGTTATGGCCTCATTTCCTCACTCTCTGAAGAAAGCTTTAAAACCATCAAGCTCAGAGAAAGCTTCTACCGAGTTGGTTGTGGAAACTACTACAATTTTAAGCACCCAACCAGTCTTTGCACCTGTTTAGCTAAGTAGTACATTGATTGAAGTGATTGACACTTCATCTACTGAGCAACTAGTGCTTCCTCCTTCATCAAATTTTGCTACACAACAACATTGATCTTGATGAGGATATAGTTATCTTGAACTGGGAAATCCCTACTCTAAATCCTGATCAAATGCACATTGTAGGTGACCTGTCGCAGAAGAAACCTAAGCAACAAGACTTAGAGAGGATAAAAATAGAGAAAACCAAGTGCTAGAAGATGCAAAGAACATACTTGCAAATGCACTCAGTACCAAGGTTGATATTACCCAACCTATTTTGGTTCAGTTAGCAAAAGTTGTTCATAAATTCAATGAAGATCTAAATGGGCAAGAAAATTTGTTACAAAGAGCAGAGAAGAAATTTGAAAACAAACTATTGGAGCTTGTTGCACAGAAAATTGTAATACATCAAGTAGACTTGTCTACTATTCTCAATTCATTGGAAACCTCTGTGAATAATGTTACTTCATTGTTTAGCAATTTATGTGATACATCTATCTTCATTAAGGAAATCAAAGATAAACTATCTAAGATAGATGAAGACTTGAAGGCAAGTGCACACCAGTTGTCACTTGACCTGAGCTACAGTTCTTCTCACTACTCAGAGATTAGATTTTTGACTAATATGAAAGCATATTTATTAAGGGAAGAAGCTAGGATCAGGGCCACACTTTTAGACATTCAAGGCATGATTCTTCTGAACATGGATGCATTGCAGAAACACATTGCACATGCCAAAACTCTCATCCATGATAATAACTTCTCCATAGTTGATCATATGATGGAGTTACCAATAATAATACATATTGCATTACATGCAAGCAAGGTGTTAAAACAAAATTGGGACAAGACAATGTCATTAATTTTGAAGGTACATTTTGACTTCTTGTCACATTTTGGCATTACCTTGTAGCATACACCTTTGGCATTAATGTCAAAAAGGGGGAGAAAATGAGAAGATGCAATAAAGGGGGAGAAGATGAAAAGAGAAGATGTAATATAAAGACATGAGATATATAGCAAGTAAATGTATATATATGTATGGGGGAGCATCATAATATTATACATATACATGTAAAGATAATCATAAAACATCTCTTACAAAAGCAATTTTGAAAAATCTCAAAAACAGAGTATGTTATCGAGTTGAGCACACAGGATGGAGACTAAAGATTGTTTTGAGCTTAAATTTTGAGAATTCTTTTTTTTTTTATTATAAGTTTTTTTTTCACTAATACCAAAGGGGGAGATTGTTGACATTGTGGTCAAGTTTGTTTATTAGTGACACACACTTAATCAAATGGTTAGCAGCTACCGACCTAATCTTGCAGTTTACAATGTTAACTATGTAATTTAGGTTCTACCAAGTTTTAAAGTTGCTATCGAGTTCTAGAAATAGTATTCAGTTCACACTGAGTAGTATCTACTGAGTTGATGATTATTAATGTAAACCGAGCTTCATAATGTTTACTGAGTTGCACAGTGCAAATTGAGTTCTCTAGAACTTACTGAGTTTGTAGCATAAGTGATGTGAATCTAGTGTTGACTGAGCCATGATGTGTCAACCAAATGATTTAGTTTATACTAAGTTTGTAGTGATAGTGTTGACTGAGCTATGCAATGTCAACCAAGTGATTCAATTTATATGCCAAGTTTTGCAGTGTTCACCGAGTCACCAATGTTGTCTGAGTTCAAACTACTTGGAAGTGATTAGTATGAACTGAGCTTCTATGTCTATCGAGAGCCTGATGATGCCAAGTGTTGACAATGGTTACCAAGTATCAGAATCTCACCAAGTTAATCTTCAAAACCTGAGTTCCAATAGTTGTGCTGACTTTGTGTATTTTGGTGAAACTTGTATTGTAGTTGACTTTGATATATTGGATTTTGGATTGGTATATATGTAATGTAATGTATCATATCCAAACATGATTTTGAAGATGTAAGAATCATAGAAGATATATGTGAGAGAAGAAGTACAAAGTAAGAAGGTTACAAGTAGTATAAGGAGCAGCAAAGATTTGTCTATCACAGCAAAGTGATCATTACACTCCAAAGAAATCTCATCCAACAAATTAGAGTTGCAGATAAAAGATCAGCCACTGGTTCATCCTAACAGGTGGAACAATTAAATCCTTTCACAAGGTAGACTTAACATTCTTTTGTAAATCTCTTTATCGAGTGCATAATTCATTGTATGTTTTGTAAATCCTTTTACAAAGTGGACCTAGCAATCCTTATTACTCCTAACGGGGCAGATCATCAGAAGTGATCATTGTAAGCCTTAACTGACCAAATTTATACTGCAGTACTAAAGCTTGTAGATATCATCCCCACCCCAATTTTACTTTCTATTTGGAAGGTTTATGGGTCATGATATCTTGTGTCAAAGTGTTATGAATGTTTTAATGCTTTCAGTTTTTCATGCATGCAATTAGATCAGAACACATATGAAGGATTAATTGGTGAATTAAAATAAGTTTTATTGGTTCCTAATTCACCGGTCCCCTCTCAATAACTTAGCCTATCTTATATTTCCAACATCTTTGACTTACTTCATGTGCACTTAACCTCGTCCTCAGGACACAATATAGAACACATCCTTAATCGTGCTTAACCTGACCATCAATTCATTGTCCATACGACCTTGTTCTATGTCTGCTACTCTACTAGTCTTCATAGAAACACTATTATGTAGACATCAATGACAAACATAGTCATGAATGCAACATGTCAACCATGCTAATAATTTCCACGTGCTTTGGAAATGGGTAGGATACTCCCCCAAAGGAATACCATCAACATTCGTGCTTAACAATACCATGAGATATTTTCCCACTTGGTAAAGTATGTACCACAATAGTTATAGGATGAATATTTCAAGACACATAAATTTGTGATGGTATTACATCCTGAGATTAGGTTTGAGGTTGTAATGTATGAACTAGAAACCATGGAAATTATGTATGGAAAGGCACTTCTAGATGGAGAGAATTTTAAAAAGGTGTATGCATTTAGAATAACATAGAGAAACAACACTCCTCTCAAGAGGAATTTTAGGATAATACATTGAGGAGCACCAATAACACACAAAACCAAAATTAGAGAGAGAGAACAATAGAAATGAGAGTACCCAAAACAATATGTTTGAGGGTAGGAAGGGATTGATTAATGGTTTCTTTACTTGTGGAGGTAATCATTATGCTAGTAAATATTCTTGATATACCACCCATAAATATGGGAAAGAACCTTAGGCAACATTTTTAGGTTGCACCCAAACAAGCATGTGGTATGTTCCTAATGGAGCCCATCTGACTTGTTGACCGATATACTATTAGAGCTCACGATATGATTAGATCTTTTTGGCATTTACTTACTTAGACTCTGTTATGTTTTAATTTTGTGTGTATTATGTGAACTATTTTGGTACACTTACATTATACATCAAATCAATGTCTAGAGGGGTGTCATCACCCACCTTGCTAACTCCTTTATTTTAGTGTCTATTAGCGACATTATTTATCTCCTTTTGACTTGGTTGAATGTGTTGACCTAAGTCATTATGAATAAGCTATTATAGACGTGATTTGAGATCTATACTTTTAGTCATGTTATATTTGAGGATTTATTGAGTTTAGAAATGAAAATAATGTCATTGATTATTATTTATTATATTGATGAAAAAGGAAAATGAAAATGATGAACATTTATGTGTGCATTTCAATTCAATTTTGGTTTTTGGGTATAACCTACTAATGGAAAATTGATTTTTTGAATGATAGATGTGAACTGAAGGTGAGGGTGTGGTTGAGGTAGAGAAGGTTAGCCCATCAGTAAGCATGTGATAAAAAGATATCGTTATTGCACACACCACATGGTTTAAAATTTTAGGGTTATTTATGTGATTGATTTTCTATGTTAATTAGATAGATGACTTTTATAATGAAGAATAATATATTGAATTAGATTTTGTGTTTTGACTTGCACTAAATATTTTTTCTTTATAAATATCAATAGAAGTGTGAACAAATGAATAAATAATTTTTATTTTAAAAAATTCAGGTTTAAGTTATGCCTTTGACATTTTTAATGATTTGTTTATAACATATTCAATTTTAATCAATTCGCTTTAACGTGAGTGGTCATTTATTAAAATAATAGTTAAACTAAATGCACAAGGACTTTTCAACCAAGAATTGAGGGCATAAAATCTAGCATTCAGAGATTAGTAATGGAAACTGAGAGTTTTTTGTGGGAACTTGGGCATGGAATTCTCATACCCATAGTTACAAGATGTTAGAAAAAAAAAGGACACATTGAGGCGAAGGGAAGGGAATAAAGGAAAAACTGGGGGAGATAGAGACATATAGAGGAGGAGGGAATATTTTATTAGAAGCTTTGGAAGAAAAAATGTCTCATGCCATAGATTACCAATTGCTTTTATTTTATTTTGTGTTGCTTACTCTCTTGAGCTTTCAATATAGATGAGGTAAAATGAATGAAAACTACAATTATGGAATGATGGTGTTATAGCTTCTAGCATAAAACATTAGAAAAAGTGCTTGGACCACACTCTTACCTTGAGATTTGCAGATGGATATGTATCTGATGGGTTAGGAGACATGAGCATGTAGATGGATGATAGATAATTCGATGACATGTTATGATATATTGTTCCATTTCAACCTATGGGTAATTTATTTGATGTACTATTCTGCTTATGTGATGTATAGATGATTGATATTGTGGTTGACATCCTTTTGTGATTGAAAATATAACTTGACTTGTGTTTATGTACACTTTTTGATATTATGGTCTATATTGTAAAATTGTATACTTGAATTTTCAAATTGTATTTATCTTGACAGGTTGGTCTAATATTGTATTATTATAAATAAAATTATTTAGGAAATCTATGTTTGACTAGTCTTGAAAATGGAATGACTAAGACTTGAATTTTTGACTTTGCGATAATTTAGTTATTTTAATGACTTAACATTTTATGGAAAAAGTGTTAGGGTTAGGTATATAGAAATAACAATTACATGCAAATATAACAATGTCAGAAAGGAATAAAACACACAGAAGAGAATGCAAGACACAAAGATTTAATGTGGTTCACCCAATCCCTAAGATACTTCCACCAAACAAAGAGTTCAATATTTTTATTATCTAGTGATTACAACCTAATTGCAAGCTATAAACCCTTGCAACTCAATACTGCCACAAGAAGCTACTAAATCATCATGACATAAAATCTCAATCCCTAAGCCATTTTATACAAGCATTTTGCCACTTACATAATTAGGGCTAGAGTAACATGTTGGCCCCTAGAAAAATAGCCCCATTTTTTTCCCAAACCCTAGCGAGGATACATGGAAAGTGTACAATACTTACCTCATCAGTCACCACAAGTTAACAATCTCCCACTAGGGACTAATCAAGCTCCACACAAGTTCATTGTGTCACAGAGTTGTTGCTTTGGTAAAATGTTTCTTTTACATAGATAAGAAAAAACTATGATACTGGACTTTATTTGTTAGTCTAAAAATCATATTATCTTTATCTCTCTTGTTGTTAGTTATTGGGGTGTTGATGATTATGATATGTTTTTTGTTTCTCGCTGTCTATGTTGGTTTTTTTGGCTTTAAGTGGTTGGGTTTCATATTTATTTTTTCTTTCCTTTTTAAGTTTTGTGGATTTTCCCTTTCCTCTTTGGTGTGTTTTATTTTCTCTGACTTCAAAATATTTGACTTCGCTCTTCCCCTTTGTTGGGAAAGTCTTGAGTCATCTCCCTTTCTTGCCTTTATTCCCTTTGCTTCTTGTCATGGTTGTTCTATTGGTCTTTGAATTGTTTGGACGAAGACTATAGGTGACAGATTGATGCCATTTATTTTCTTTGTTGCTTTAGTGTCTTCAAGGGCCTTGAAGAGTTATGTAGATCATTTTTATGTCTAATTTTTTTTATATGCAGAGTTATTGTTGGGTAGTATCAACGTCTCTATTATGCAACCACTCAACCAACTTGAATTTTATCCTTCTTAAGAGTATAATCATGGTGGATTGAACTGATTTTAAATGTTGATAAATATGTCTACTATATCAATCCTATTGGTAAACATATTTGTCACTATGATAGTTACTTCTAAAATAGACCCTGTTCGCCTTTTGAACAATGACAATTGTGCCAACAGTTGGAGAGATTGAAACTAATCATTACTAGATTACAATCTTCCTCAGCGTTTGAGAGGGGCAGCTCCCTCATATGATGAGTGTATTTGATTTTTCAACATAAATGAAATAAAACTTAAAGGTTAAAGAGAAAGCTACTAACGATGAATGCACCAAACAACTTTACAACTTTCTTGAATAACTTAAATCGCTAATAAGAACAATCAAGAACTATGCTTGAAGGCTAGAATTAGTTTAGTGATGATTTGATCATTCACTAACATCTACACCATATCATGAAAACATTAATTACAACCAGAATCAAGACCCAAACAGTTTAGACTTTATAGAAAAGGGAATACAAAATGTGCATTCCTTTATTTCCTTGCACCAAGAATAGAAGAAGAAAATAATTACAAAGACAACCTCTCTACATACTTTCCAAAAATTGTCTTATCATAGAAAACATGAGTGTTCCCTTATTCTAAATTCCAAAAAGTTCTCTATTACATTGAGATTCATGAATTTATAGCCATTCTAGCTTAACTAACTTTTCAGGTTCGTAACCATCGAAAAAGTTAGGATTTGGACATTGGAAATGCATTTCACAACCAACTCCAACTTTTCATGAAGTCAAAGCACAACATCCTAACTTTGGTTACAATAAGTGACACATGAAAATTTTAATATAAGGTAATATTGACTTTAGTTCTCAAAATTTCATTTAGTGGAGACTATGACCTCCATTTCTCCATTTGAAGTGTTGTGAGAGTTTGTGGAGGTGGTAGTTTTGTTCTCATTCCTATCACTTCTCTTACTTGACATGCTATGGAATTGTATCTCATTTGGGATATAGCTCTGTCTTTACATGAGTTATTCTGCAACGATGGTGCCTCTGATGAAGAAACCATTAGAGTGTCAAACTCTACAACTGTGATTTCATAGTTCACATTGAATTCATATTAGACGACTTTGAACTCTAACACCAGGTAAAGGTGGTGAGATGTTCACCTAACAGCGACCAATTACATTCGCTCAAAATTCTATAGAGACTTCACCAAGTACACATCTTTGACCATTACATTACTTGAGATGATATCCTTTATGGCATTCCAAATTATCTTCTGATATGCTATGCTCGTTATATTAACATTTGATAATTATTTTTGACGTGCAACTTTATCATAGTGGAATCTATTGATATCAATAGGAATCCATACATTGGACACTTTTATACCAATCCAACTCTTCCTTGCCATGTTTTGATGTGGACATCATTAGAAGCATCTTGGATGTTTCTATCATGGACACTCGCGTTGGAAACACAAGCCTTAGGTTTGTCATTTTGTAGTCCTCCAATCCCGATACAATGAACATTGGATGCCAGAGGAACTTGTTTGTATAGACACACAATTGTCTCCACAAGTAATTGAAGAATGATGGATTTTGACATCACTGTCTTCTTGAACAAAAATACCATCAGTGTTTGGGCTGAATGGTCTATGTGAGTCATCGACATGCTCTCTAAGACTTCAATTTTTCCATACCCAATGCTTGAAACTATCATATGTGTGTGGGCATTATATCAAATGGTTCACTTGAATGATCTATTCTTTTCCATTCTAAGCATCGATACCTATAGCAATTCCACAAAAGCTAGCTTGATTTGGGTGAATGCATTGCAGTTGATTTCCCTCTATATGAGCTGACTGTAGCATTTCTCTTCTATTGATCTAAGATCAGTTTTGACAAGTGAGTGTCCACACATTTAAGTCATTTAATTAATTCATACTAAATAATTAGTACATGTCAAGCACAACATGTATATAATAGAGCATGCCGAGTCCATGGTGAGTGTCGAGCCACTCATGTGTCGAGTCACTAAAGTGCCAAGCAAACAGTATATGTCAAGTAATTCAAGAGCCAAATAAGTAGTGCATGTTGAGTGATACAAATGTTGAGTCAAAGTATAGAAAATAGTATATGCTAAGCATTAGAGACTTTAGATGTCGAGTAAGATAGTTTTGTTATAGTTGTTTGTAATGACACAAACAACTATATGAACAATTTTTGAGCTGACTTAAAGATTGAATTACGATATTTGAAGATAAGGACAAATCCTATTTTAGATTCCCAATGCATTACATGTAGTCAATCATAAAAAGGGAAGGTTTAAGTGGCAAAATGGATGAATCACAACTATTGATTCATACCTAACCCTAAGTCACCAAAGTCTTCTTAAGGAGGAAAAACCCTAAACTATCTATGATGCAAAGAAGGTGTATGAAGGAGTGAGGAGAGAAGTTTGCATGTGCAAACAAAGCATTCATGGTGGCTAAGGAGTTATGATCTGGGACTACATTGTAGAATTAGTCAAAGGAGAACACATAAAAGAAGATAGCATACAACAAAGAGGCATTTGATCAAGAAGAATCGAGAATACATTAGTTTAGAGGTGATATGATGTAATAAAAAAACTCAGACACCCATTCTTCACTGTCGCACCACAACTCCACGATCCTAACACTCAGCTATAAAGCTCCGTAACTTCTAAATTTCAATTTTGGTGTTATAAATCACCATTCCAATACTCTAAATTTGTAAATACTTAATCATATTTTCTTTCTTTATGGGCAATGATTTCAAAGATTCATACTTGCATGATATCTCGATAATGATAATACTAACAGCATTAGAACTCACCAATAGTTACTAATTCTTCATACATTTCGGGCCTTCTATCTTTTGGATTGCTTTATTGAATCTCTCCATGACTATATTTGCACAAACCGCTACCACCTTTTTATAGTCATCTTCATTCTTTATTCAGCTGAGACCTTTCTCATCCTCCTTATCGGGTTTCTTCCAATTGCACAACCTAAGTTATTCTCCTATCCATACAAATCAGGTTTCTCATTCCCCACTAACCTGCCACCTTTCATTTCTATGCCACCCTCTCTATTTGGTTATGTCATTGTCACCCATCATCTCAAGTGTCTTCAACTTTCCATAACAAATATCACCACCTATATCTTTGATGCATGCTGCCACCTACAATACACTGCACTTCCTCTTCTTTTGAATGGGTGTCAGCTTAAGCAATGGAGTCGAACCCAATAAAAATCCTTAAGTAATCATGCATGGTGGCTATTCACTATTCTCATACTGTTCTCCTCCATTATTGGGCTCTTTCCATACTAGACCTAAGCCTCCCTCTAATTGCGAAAGCAATCTCCTCATGACTAGGGTGTGATAACAATTAGGCTCCTCACTCAAATTATATCAGGTTCTTATTCCATCTCCAAGCCAACAATTTTCCTTAGCTATCATATCTGAAACTAAAAAAATAAAAACCTGACTTAAAAATAATGAACTCTTTCTTCTATTGGTATCTTATACTCTCTCATGAGATTTAATAAAAAATAAGAGCCACAGAAGCACCGAGGGAACCCCAACTAAAGCTATTCATAAAAACTCAAGAAAAATTTGATTACAAATGTGTGGCTCTCTAGCTACTACTAGAGAGCTATCTAGATTCCATTCTTTTAAACTCCTATGCACTCTATATCCTAAATCTTGTAATTTTCCTTCTATATCTATCTATTACAATTGTGCATCTTTTAAAACAAGCTTCTTGGGTAGTTATAAAACTACCCCCTCTAGCTGATTTACATCCATTTCTAATGGTATGTAATAAATAACCAATTTAAGGCTAATTTTAATCAATTTAAACGTTACAATTTGTATGGTTTCCCAAAAGTGTAAATGTGCTCACGGCCTTAGACTGAAATGACTGTTACTAAAATTTTGCTCAAATGTCAAAATGTTGAGGTGCCTCTGCACCATACTCCCAGAGTTGAAAGATTTCCATGTGTCATGGAAATGCTATTTGGGTCACGCTTCAACTACTCACTCTGATGTTGCAACTAACTTGGCTATTATCCACCTTGCTTAGTGTTGCTTCACACCATCACCTTATTGCCATCTTACCCACCCAAGATCCTAGAAAATGCGGACCACCCTTCGCTTAATGGTTGCTCGCTTGCACCTTCTACCTAGCCTTATCTCGATGGAGATAATACCAAGACTTTTGCTCATGAGATCTTCACACAAGAACATCTTTGTTTTCTTGCAGCTTTGATAGATCGCTTTGGCAGCCAGTTACAAATTTTACCCACCAAATCACCAGATCTTTCATTGGCTTTGATACCACTCTGATGAAATACAAAAACTCAAACACCCATTCTTCACTGTCGCACCACAACTCCATGATCTTGACACTCAGCTACAAAGCTTCGTAACTTCTAAATTTCAATTTTGTTGTTATAAATCACCATTCTAGTACTCTAAATCTATAAATACTTAATCATCTTGTCTTTCTTTATGGGCAATAATTTCAAAGATTCATACTCGCTTGATATCTCAATAATGATAATACTAACAGCATTAGAACTCACCAACAGTCACTAATTCTTCATACATTTTAGGCCTTCTATCTTCTGGATGACTTTATTGAATCTCTCCATGACTATATTTGCACAAACCATCACCACCTTTTTACAGTCATCTTCATTCTTCATTTGGTCAAGACCATTCTCATCCTCCTTATCGGGTTTCTTCCAGTTGCACAACTCAAGTTATTCTCTTGTCCATAGGAATCGAGTTTCTCATTCCTCACTAACCTGCCACCTTTCATTTCTACATTGCCCTCTCTATTTGGTTATGCCATTACCACCCATCATCTCAGGTGTCCTCTTCTTTTGAACGAGTATCGGCTTAAACAATGGAGCTGGACCCAATACAAATCTTTAAGTAATCATGCATGGTGGCTATTCACTATTCTCATACCATCGTCCTCCACTATTGGGATCTTTCCATACCAGACTCGAGCCTCCCTCTAATTGCGAAAACAGTCTCCTCATGACCAGGGTGTGATAACAATTGAGTTTCTCACTCAAATTATATCGGGTTCTTATTCCATCTCCAAGTCAACTATTTTCCTTAGCTATCATATCCACAACTAAAAAAATAAGAACTCAACTCAAAAATAATGAACTCTTTCTACTATCGGTATCTTATACTCTCTAATGAGATTTAATAAAAAATAAGAGCCACAGAAGCACCGAGGGAACCCCAAACAAAGCTATTCATAAAAACTCAAGCAAACTTTGATTAAAAATGCATGGCTCTCTAGCTGCTACCAGAGAGCCATCTGGATTTCATTCCTTTAAACTCCTATGCACTCTTTATCCTAAATCTTGTAATTTTTCCTTCTATGTCTATCTATTACAATTGCGTATCTTTTAAAACAAGCTTCTTGGGTAGTTATAAAAATACCCCCTCTACCTGAATTACCTCCATTTCTAATGGTATGTAATAAATAACCAATTTAAGGCTAATTTTAATCAATTTAAACATTACAATTTGTATGGTTTTCCACAAGTGTAAATGTCCTCATGGTCTTAGACTGAAATGACTATTACTAAAATTTTGCTCAAATGTCAAAATGTCGAGGTGCCTTTGCACCATGATCTATCATTAGGCAATCAAGTGTTAACCATAGGATCATTGCCGAGTCACTCTAGTAGGTGAATCAGTTAAATCTCTTAACAGAGTAGTCCTAAAAGATTGTATTGAAATCCTTTAACAAGGTACTTACTTAATTGTGAGTTGAAGTCCTTTAACAAGGCACACTTCTAAAAGGGTGAGACCTAATAGTCTTTGTAAGCCTTTAACAAGGAAAACCTTTCATAGGGTAGATCATGTCTCATGATCAAACATTGTAACCTTCATTGGATACACTTTATTACTGCAATAGTGAAGATTTGTGGGTGTCATCCCCACCCCAGTTTTATATTCTCATTGGAGGGTTTCTAGGTAATCATATTTGGTATCATATGTGTTTACTTGCTTTCATATTTTAGATGTACATGTTTTACATGTTATTTTATTTTACTTAGTAAATGTGTGAGATGGATGTGTGGTGAGAGTTTTTATGGGTAGAAGTTGATTCACACCCCCCCATTCCAATAATTGGTATCATACCCTTGGTTCTCTGTGAGAGAAGCTTTGTAGCTTTGAGGAAAAATCTTGAAAATGGAAGTCTACAAGTTGGAAAAGATCATTGAGAATCAGAGAATTGAAATACAACTCATTCTACATCAACTGGATGAAGCAAGAGAAGAACTAAAGAAATCTTTGAAGAGAAGGAAAGAAATTGCTATTGAGGAGAATGACACATAATATAGAGAGATAAACACTACTAAGTTATTTTCTAATAGAGACTCAAATGAATTTGATGAAGCAATTGTAGATCTAATGGAAAAGAATAGAGCCCAAGTTGAGAAAATCAAAAATCTCAAGTTTGAACAAGAATCACAAGTCATATTGCTATGTAAAGTGATTGAACAAAAGAAGAAAGCCATGGAAGAAAAAGTCATGATTGAAGAATACAAAAGAATTTTGAGCAACAAACTGGGGGAGAACTCAACAAAGCTAACCAAAATTTCCAACATGCAATCGAATACTTTGAGTCAAATGATGAATGCAAATTATGAGTTAAATGTTAAGGATATTGAGGTAACAACATTGAAGTTGCAAAATGAGCAATTGCAAAGTGACCTAAAAAGGGAAAAGGAATCTGCTAAGAGTTTCAATAAGCCTAATGAAGCCATCAAATACTTTGAGCAATTATTGAGACCTCCTAGATCCAATAATGACACATCTAGATTGGGATACATAAGTACTGAAGAAGGAGAATCATCCAAAAGTGTTGATGAAAGGAACAACAAAGGTAAGAACTCTAAACCCATTTTTCATAATTGTGGTAAGAAAGGACATACTACTAATATGTGTAGGAGCAAGACTATAAATTAGAATGTCAAGCATAAGAGCACGATTCAATGTCATAAGTGCAACAAACAAGGTCATCAAGAAGATGAATGCAAAACCAATACCATGCACACACAAAGATTTGAGGGATATTGTTATAACTATAAGAAGTATTGACATAGAGATTTTGAGTACAAATCCAAACCCATGTGGTATTAAACATGCAAACAAAGGTAAGGAACAATGGCAACTCTTATAACTGGGATTACAATACAAGATATAGTTGTCATTATTGTCAAGAATATGGACATGTTCTTGAAAATTGTATTAGGACACACTTCAAAGGTGACTACAAAAGGTGGTTGAGTCAAACCACGTGTTTTGGCTATTTGAAGATTGGTCACATCAGTTGCTATTGTCCAACAAGGTCAAAGGCACCAAGTTGTGAATTTGATAAAGGAAAAGGCAAGGCAGATGTTGAAAATATCAAAGATTATATGAACAAAACATGGAAGAAAAAGGATGGTTGCAACACATCAAATGGAGAAGGGATCACTTCACCCAATGGGTCAAATGATCACACCTCATCGAACTAAGCAATCAAGAGGTATGTGGGACTGATATTCACAAATTATATCATACATCAGTTCCAAAAGGACTTAGTACTAAAAAGACTATAGAAGCATGAACAAAGATGCGAGATGTTATTAGGAATGCAAGAAAATCTTTAAGTTTTTCATGTTACTGTCTAGCATGAAATGTTTCCTATGGCTGCGAAGTCAAATGCTAGAAAATGCTGAGCTAACAGACTGGTTAGTTGATGCCGATCTCATAATGGTTGCCGAACAAATGGAATGATAACAGATGCTAAGTGAGCTTGAAATTAGTTTATGCCAAGCTTACAACTATGTAAGCACTCAACATTAATTGTAGGGTTTGAAAGGGTATTTGATCAATTTTTGACTCATTTTCATCATTTCAAAATCAAGAAAGAGCAAGGAGAGTAGAAGGTGATCATAAAACTCATCCAAAGTGATTGCAGAAGATTTTAAGAGTGGTTCTACATCATTTCATTAGATCTTGCAAGGTATTTATCAAGTGTTGAGTTACACAATTTATATTTTCGTAAACCCTAGTTTCGCACAATGGCATCTAGCTCAAAGAATGTAGAGGGCAAGGAAGTTTTGAATGTTCAACTAGTTAGTAATGAGGTCAAGCAACTAATATTCAAAGCCATTCCTGACATTGCTTACAAATAAGACCCCTCTAGTGCGCTATCCATGATACCACTGAATGTTTTAATGGTGCAAGATTTTAGGAAGTGTTACAACTATAAAATTGGGAGTATTGGTGACATGGAGATCAAGAAAGAAAATGAAAGACTTTGTGAGAATGGTGTATTAAGAGAAGAATACAAAATTGTAGAGAAGAAAGGGTTAACACGAGCCCTAGATTTCTCGAATGTGTTCAAATCCGAATGGATTAGGATAGTATTAAACAGGATACATGATAGTTCACTATGGCTAGATAATGGGCCCATCAAGATAACCAAAAGGATTATCCATAGGTAACAGAACCCTAGATCAGTTTAGGACCCTAAGAAGTGACTCAAAAGAGGTTACTGAGAAAAACATTGGAGTTGTATGGAACAAAAGATGAATGACAATTCATACCATTACAGATCCTTTGATAGACTTCACAATAAGGGTTATTTCACACAAATTTTACCAATCCAACAGATTGAATAGTGTGCCCGATATTGTAGTAGATGTTGAATATAAAGTTGTCAAGAAAGATCACACATATGATCTTGCAGAGTTACAACTACACCAACTAGTTGAGAATTTAGGAGCAATAAGGAAGACAAAGAGTGAACAATGTAAATTTGGTTATATTCTAATATGCATTTTCTTTTATGTTCAAAATACTTTCCTACATTTGGAATAGTTGCATGGAAAACCAATAGGTCAATGGTGTAGACACCTAAATTTGATTACACCACTTTGGTAATCTAATTTAGCCATCTCTAAAGGCATCATTAATTAAATTCTTATTTAATTAATCCTTTGTCATCCCCTAGCTGATTAATTTAATTAATCATCTATAGTCCTAATTGATAAATCAAATAACCTATTATTTATCAATTAAATCCTATTCTTCTATCTAATTCCAAAAATCCCCATTTATTAAATAAATCTATTTGATAAATAAAATCCTCAAATCTAAAAACCCCTAACTTATCCCTAATCCTCCATTTAGCCTAATCCACCCCATCCACCCATACTAACTAAGCTTAGCCACTAACTCACCCACCCTCATTAAAGCCATCCACTTGCACACCTCTAACATCCCAAGCCTAATCCACCCCTAATGTTGTCACATTCCCTAAGCAAGTTTAAGACTTTCCTAAACCAAACCAAAGTCTCCCCTCAAAAATCCCAACCACCAAGTCATGAGTGCTCTTACAAAACATAAAAGACTCTTACAAGCCCACTCATGACTCTTACATCCATCTTCCACACTCTTCCCTCTTCCACACTCATCCCTCTTACATCTCTCTTACATACTCAACCCCACTCATCATGCCTTTAACCAACCCTTTACCCTACCCTCTCACACTCATCCTCCTTGTGACAAGTGTCACCTTCCCATTGGTGCTAAACAAGCACAATCCATGTGCTCTCATTTGAGTGCATCCTAGCCCTCCTTAAGCCTTCATCTCTCCTTGCATCTTAGCCCTCCATCCCTCAAGCCCTTAGCCTATAAATTGAATCCCCTCCTAGGCCATTTTAATCACAACCATTTGAGTAAAGTTATCATGCCCTTTTGAGAGTCAAAAGCCGTACCCATACCCTTATAATGCCAAATTGAGAGCTCACAAAGCTACCAATTTGCCATTTACCCATCTCCACCATTGAAGCAACTTTGGGCAAGCAATTGAGCATACATCCCCAATCTACACATAAACACATCTCAAAAACAAGAGAACAATCTCATTGAGAGAGCTTATCCATGGCTCACATTCTCATTTGAGTTTGTCTTCTCTTTGTCTCTTTTATATGTTATGTTAGTTTAATGTGTAAATGCTTTCATTAAATTAGTGTGTCTAGCACATTAGATTAGTGTATACAAATGGCAGTACAGATTGGTGAGTTCATTAAACAATTAGGTGAGAACTTTGAGTCAGTTATAACCAGCTACTTTGAGGATTTTAAGCAATTAATGAAGAAAAGATTGAGAATACCAGTATCCTTAGTGGAGAAACATTATGACAATGTTTGCTTTCTAGTGGTTGTTGATTACACTTTTGTTCAATAAACAACACCTAGGGTGAGATGGTTGAGGCCACTTGGATATGAAATCAATGTAGATGAGGTGTTTGCAGCTATTATAGCTTTACTGGTAGAAGAGGCAGACAAAAATACTACTGCATTTGGAAATTATGAAATGGCTAAATCCAAAATCACCATGGAACTAAAGACTACCTCTGTTATTAAGAAAAAGGATAAGTTGGTAAATAAGTTGAAAGAAAAATTTGGTGAAGGTGTCGAGCAGGAAGAAGAAGAAGAAGAAGAGGATGAAGAGGAAGAAGACACACAGACACAAGCACCACTAGCTTTGACATAAGGAAGGGGTGAAGATCAACCAAAGGAGGATACATAAGTTGCTAAAGGTGCCGAGGGAGAAGAAACTAAGGAAGCACCTATACCCACTGATCAAAAGAAGAGGAAGGCTAAGGCACAACCTATGACAAGGGCTAAGAAATTGTCAAACTAAGCCAAGCCAAGCCTACAACACCTACTACAAGGGCTAGTGCACTTGTTATTGCACTAAAGGAAAAAGAAAAGACAAAACTTACAGATCAGTGAGATGAAGTGCAGAAAAGACCAAGGAGAAAATACATTGCACAAGTTGAACCTAATGAGGAGAAAACAAAATCAGATAACAATAGCCAATTCAAAGTGGTGAGTCAAAATCCTCTATCAGACTTAGAAAATCTATGTGAAAATATTAAGAATAGAGAAGATTTATTAGGATTCTCAAATGTTGATTTTGATAATCTTGGTAAATTTGAGAAAAATCAAGTGGAGGAAGCTCTATATGCCATGATGGAAAAATTTCAGAAAACCCCACTAGAAATTGCTAACTCAGTACCTAGAAGCCTATATGAGAGAGTTGAGCATAAATGACACTATTGTTTGAACCTAGAAAAACAAAAAAGGGAGACTTCACTTGCACAAGTCATGCATAAACTAAGTAAGGTACAAATTTCTAAGGCTATGAAGAAATATGCAGTTAGGTTTGTACCTAAATATAGAGCCTTTAGAATATTGCAAAATAATATTGAAGATGTAGTTAAGAAATCTACTCAAATGTGGAAAGTGACATATGGTTTAGCAATAGTAAGGCAGGTGAATAGGAACCTATTGAGGTGAAAGATGATGAAGATGATAATGATGAAGATACTATTGAGGGAAATATAGAGATACAAGTAAACAACCAGGCAACAGCTGAGGCAGAGCAACAAGAAGAATAGATTGTACAAGATACACAATTGTCTGATGTCACCCCTTAACATGTAACAAGTGTTGAAACAGTGTCATAGCTCAAAACATCAATCCCCTTACAGAGGAGGATCTGAAGAAGATACTTGATCAGTCAACACTGCAGGCCAAACTATGTGATAATCTTATATTGGTAAGTGTGGATGAATTGCAGAAACAAGTGACTGAAACTATAAGGGAAGAGGTGAATCCATGAGAACCACCTATCATCACCTTTGAAGTCACTCATGTACAATCTTTGGACAAATTACCTGAAGCTACATAAGAAAAGGTTGATATAGTTGAAGCAAATAAAGTGGAAACTTAGGCCACTACCGAAGAACAAAGTCAAACAAGTCAGATAGACTTATCAGCACCTATAGCACAAGCACAAGGTGCAAGTCAAAACATTGTGGCAGAATAGGACAAACCTGAAGAGATCAAGTTGACACCAAAGGTGAAGGAGTAAGTAGCAATTCTAGCCCTGGTAACCTAACCAGAATCTAACACTCCTTCTAGTCACCCTCTTCAGAAGTCGAACACAGATGCAACACTGTTGCAAATCTCAATGTTGAGTCTAAGATCATCCAAGGCTAAAGAAGTAATACAATATGGAGATGTGAGTCTTGATGAAGAGATTGTGTTACCAAAGTATGACTTTGACATAATGATAATTAAGTAGATGGACATATTGCAAGAAGCCCTAGCAAGGAAGAGAAGACAAGAACTGCTTAGAAAGGAGCATAGGTAGAAGCATGCATTGCAATATATCAAAGACATCTTTTGTAGATGCATTTAGTTTGCCGACTCTACATGAAACCAAGCCACTGATTGAAAAACTGACAAACATAGTGGAGAAGGTTAGTGATACAGACCTAGACACAATGCAAAACTGTTAGAATGGTCAGAAAAAAAATTCCAAAGCAAAGTAAATGATAAAATATTAGGTGATATAACACTCACACAAGTTACATTGGAAACAAAAGTAGAAAATGTGAAGAAGGTACTTGAGAATATCTTCTCATTGTACACTAAATTGTGCAATCCAACACTCTTCACACCAAAGACAAGAAGTCACATTTTGAGTTTGGAAAGTCAGATTAGGGCATTAGGTGCAAAACTGCCTATGACACCAGCTCAAAGTGAGAAGCACTTTAGATGTTTGCTACAAACCTAGAGTCAGTTAGCTGCATTATCAACATATGAAGCCAATATAAGGGCTAAACTGATTAACATTCAAACAACATTGACCCCACACATGGAAGTTTTGCACAAGGAATTAGGCTATGTTGAAACACTTATGAAGAAAGACCCAAATCTTGTAACATTAGATGGCCTAGTTCACCTTGCTGTCAAGCTAGCTATCCAAATTAAGTCTTTGGTTATAACATGTGAAAATTGGGATCCAACTCTCAAAATTATCCTAGATGTCCATAAATCCTTTTTGGACAAACACACAATCAGTGTATAAGCCCATTGACATAAGTGTCAAAAAGGGGGAGATATAGATTATGGGGGAGAATGAAATAGGAGGAGAAATAAAAAGGGGGAGAATTAATAGAGAGCAAAGGGAGAGATGAGCAAAGGGAGAGAAATGAAAAGAGGAAGATATAGAGCATAGAGTAAGAGAAGGGACAGAGAAAAGACAGAATAAGCTATGGGGGAGCAAGCACATTCAACATGAGGTGAGAGAGTATTAGTTGGGGCACATTTACTCAGCAAGAGTACATAATTTTAGACATAGAACATACCTATCAACTCAGAGGGAGTTATCAAATTTTGAGGTACAAGTTGTTACCAAATTTTTAAATTTTGAAGTTTTGTATATAAGCCAAATAAGAGATATGTTATGCTCGTAAGAATAAGGATATTAATACATGACCAAGTGTTTTTGACACTCGTGTCAAAGGGGGAGATTGTTGATCTAAGATTAGTTTTGACAAGTGAGTGTCCACACACTTAAGTCATTTACTTAATTCATACCAAATAAGTAGTACATGCCGAGCACAACATGTATATAATAGAGCATGCCAAGTCCACAGTCAGTGCTGAGTCACTCATGTGTCGAGTCACTCAAGTGCTGAGCAGATAGCATATGTCGAGTAATTTAAAAGCCGAATAAGCAGTGCGTGCTGAGTGATACAGATGCTAAGTCAAATTATAGAAAACAATATATGCCGAGCATCAGAGACTTCAGATCTGAGTAAGACAGTTTTGCTGTAGTTGTTTGTAATGGCACAAACAACTATGTAAACCATTTTTGAGCCGACTTAAAGACTGGATTATGATATTTGGAGATAAGGATGAATCCTAATTTGGATTCCTAATACATTAAATGCAACCAATCATAAAAAGGGAAGGTTTAAGCGACAAAATGGATGAATCATAGTCATTGATTCATACTTAACCCTAATTCACCAAAGTCTTCTTAAGGAGGACAAATCCTAAACTATCTATGATGTGAAGAAGGTGTATGAAGGAGCGAGGAGAGAAGTTTGCATGCACAAACAAAGCATTCATGGTGGCTAAGGAGTTATGATCTGAGACTACATTGCAGAATCAGTTAAAGGAGAATAGAGAAAAGAAGATAGCATACAACAAAGAGACATCTAATCAAGAAGGATCGAGAATACATCAGTTTAGAGGTGATCTATCATCAGGCAATCAAGTGCTAACCACAAGATCATTGCTGAGTCATTCTAGCAGGTGAATCAATTAAATCTCTTAACAGAGTAGTCCTAATAGGATGTATTGAAATCCTTTAACATGGTTCTTACTTAATTATGAGTTGAAGTCCTTTAACAAGGCACACTTCTAACAGGGTGTTGAAATCCTTTAACAGGGTGAGACCTAACAGTCTTTGTAAGCCTTTAACAGAGAAGACCTTTCACAGGGTAGATCATGTCTCATGACCAAACATTGTAACTTTCGTTGGATACACTTTATTACTGCAGTAATGAAGATTTGTGGGTGTCATCCCCACCCCAGTTTTACCTTCTCATTGGAGGGTTTTTGGATAATCATATCTAGTGTCATATGTGTTTACTTGTTTTCATGTTTTAGATGTATATGCTTTACATGGTATTTTAGTTTACTTAGTAAATGTGTGAGATGGATGTGTGGTTAAAGTTTTTATGGGTAGAAGTTTAAACTACTGATTCACCCCCCCACCCCCCTCAGAAGTTTACCTTTCCACCCCCTTAGAAGTTTACCTTTACTATTATAATTCCAACATCTTCATACTTGGAAGGTGGAGAATGTTATTTCGAAGAATTGTTTCATAAATATTGGTGCAACTACGAGCAAAAATGAATACAATATCAATTTATTAATCTTTATCACCCCTTTAGCTATAGTAACAACATTGTCCATGTTGTCGTGTGTATTTGATTTGACTCTGATTTTCCACTTGATACTTTATAAACAATCTTCAACATATCCTTTACACCTGTAGCTTGAATTCAATGAGAATTTCTATCAAACAGTTTGTGTGCCTGGTCTAAGCTCTATAAAAAAACGTTGTAGATTTGCAAGGAAAACATTTTATCAAATAATTTCCATGTCTTGTGAATGTTACTACACATACATGATATCTAATTGTTTGATCACCAAATAGCTGCTGCAGACCCCTTGAGCTCCTATACTGGTTGCACAATATAAAGAAGGACATCTGGCAATGACATTTTGTCATATAATTACCCTACAAGCTGGGCGGGCTCCCTTCCTTATGGTTCAAACATGGTCTCACCATTCTTGAAAAATTTGCATCTTAGCATCTGTTTCCAGTCAATTATGAAGTGTGATTAATGAAACAACTCCTCCATTATATGTTCAATCAAATACATGGCATTGACATGATAATTTTGAACTCGGAGGAATATAGTTGAGAGCATTGCTTGCATAGAACAATATGAGTAGAAAGAACATTGGAAGCATAAAACATGATCTCAATCATTTTCCATTCACGTCTAGACTTAGAATTCAGCATGAGTTCCATGAAGAGAATTGGTGCCTTTTAGAAGAAATTTGGAGCTTGTTGGAGAAAATGTGGTGTAGCAACAAAAGCTTCCTTCCATGTTATCAAACCGAGATCGCTTAAACTGTCTCTTTGAATTCAATGGAAACAAATCTTTCTCATATCTCTTCCAGCTCTTCTATTACCTCTCTTACCAACAGGGGGTTACTTAAAAGTTGGAGTTCGTGCTCAAGAGTTTTAGTTAGGATTAGGGTAAAAAGTTTTAGTACTTAGTGAGAGAGTGACTTTTAGTACGTGGATCAAGAAAAGTATGGGGAAA
This sequence comes from Cupressus sempervirens, assembly GCA_028749045.1. Taxonomy (NCBI): domain Eukaryota; kingdom Viridiplantae; phylum Streptophyta; class Pinopsida; order Cupressales; family Cupressaceae; genus Cupressus; species Cupressus sempervirens. Next base: position 761,604,725 of record CM053784.1, on the reverse strand, counting down.
GAGAAGGTTTTAGTAAGGGAGAGAGAAAAATTTTAGTACATAGAGAGAGGTAGTACGTAGTGAGAGATGATTTTGAATATTTGGGAATTAACCTCTCTCTCTCTCCCCCTGAAATTAATTTAACTAACTCTCGAAGCAAAATATTTGGGTAACAGAGCCCATATATGTATTTTCATTTTTAATACAAGGACAATACAATAATATTTGTTTGAATGTCACGTGATGCCTCAATCTCATAATTGTAGCATACAAGTAATTCTAATAATCTCTCTAATTTGAACATATAATAGAAAGGATGTTCATCTATTCATGTTATTCTCCCTCTCTCATTATTCATTAAGACAATACAAGCATAGTTCTTTGATAATATATCTATGCTCTTAAGATCTTTAGTTATTTTTTGGTCTAACTAATTATAAATGATCCATATCGAAATTTTATTAAGACAAAAACTATTAAGAAAATCTTATTGATTCTTGCAACATCTATTACAGCTAATTATTAGTATGCTTCCTATAACAATTTATTTTAAGTAAAGTTAGATTTATTTAAAAAAAAAAAAACACAAAGTCTTTTCTAATTCTATCGTGTCAACACAATGTGTAACACTACTGAATCTTGTTTTAATCGACTTTATATGTATGTTACAGCCTTGAATAGTCAATTATGTACATTCTGTTATTTAAATCAATAATAATCGTAATAAAATTACAAATCGCTTCTGATATATAATATAATTTAGCTAATCAAATAACAAATAAATGTGTAATCAGACCCCTTTCAGTCATTCGGTTTCATAGACGCTACCCCGCGTAGAAGGGTTAGTATTTAAACGCACAATTCTAGAATTAACCCAGGAAGTTGAAACGATCAGCAATCTGAAAGGATCTTGCATTCATATAAAGGGCCGGAAAGGATTTGCTGAGGGCAGAAAGGAATATTTAGAGTGCAGGAAGGATAGGGTGATTTTGACGGGCAACGCAGGCATATCTGGCAGGAATGGATTCGACAGATGTAGATATGACACCCGCAGTGCCCTCTGGTGAGGGGTCCAGCGCCTCCAAGAAACCCAAGCGCTTTGAAATCAAGAAATGGAACGCCGTCGCCCTCTGGGCATGGGGTACTCGATTCGAACCCTACACCCTCTGTGTTTGTTTAGTTTCATAGATATGCAAGTCTTACTAGCTGTAACATCTCCGGAGTGGTTTCCCATATTACCACTTTTATATTCACTTATGAATTTGCCTTTCCAAGGCTTTTCTTTGTAAATGCGATTTGTTGGATCCTCTAGGAATACGTTTTAGTCATTGGTTTTGTTTACAGTAGAAAAGTACAGAGAATAGACAAGCCAAACAACTAATTTGAGAGGCTCGGTATCTCGAGTTTTCTTTGTAGGTTTTTTAAAATTATATCTTAAACAGGTTTCGTTTTAAAAAACACTAGACTGCCCCTTAATGGCCGAAACAATTGCTACTTTGTTTTTGTATCAAAGTTTTCCTGACTAGTTACTGGTTTATAAATAAATGAAATTTAAGTACATTTTATCTTGTTCAATGAGTTGTAACGTCAAGATATCTTGTAAAAACGATTTTCCTTCATCCGTGCCCTCTGGATGCTTCATTCCAATTTCTACACTTTTTCCTACTCTCTAGGGTTTGAACCGAGGAAAGCATTATAAGAGCCATGATGCTTTAACTACCTAACCTTATCTGTATTCTGTACTTCATCTTATTCCTAGATTTTATTGTGATATTCGGGAGTTTAATCGAGTGTAGTGTATGAAATGCATGATAATTTTAATACTTGGCCTCATCTCATTCTACAATAAATGATATATACGTATTTTGTGCAGATTGTACCCTAGACAGGACCGGTGAAAGGTTTATCACAGACACATACGGTGTTCTTTACTAAATATTGGTTTATGTCAATAGAGTATAACTGAATTAGATACTATGCTTTTGTTTAGCCGAAGCTATGCTTTTAGTAATCCCTTTAGGCTTTAGTAATACTGTCAGTTTTTTTTCTCTTCAAATTATTACAGTCTTGAATGCTGGCATATTGTCATTTTCTTCAATGGTGCCATTGGTAATCTTCGTGCTGAGGCAGCATGGGAAAGTGTAAAATCTATAGTTGAAGGAAAATTTCAAAGTTGAGGCGCCTCAGACTTTTGAAGTTTGAAGTCCCAACAGATGACATCGATAACCAATTTGTAACCCTAAAGGATGCCGTCCAATTCAAAGCAATTTCCTTGCCATGCTAACTCCTTGGGCACTAATCTTACGCACCAAACATAAAATCTTAGTCAATCCAAACTCACATCTGCATGCTTTGGTGCAGAATGAATCTGCTCTAGTATGTCAAGCAAATCGTATTTGTCCTTCAAGTGGTCCTTCCAAGTCTTACTGTAGATCAAGATGATGCTCAAAGAAACCTAGCACAAGTTTCCTCAATTGCAAGATAAATTCTTGACTCATACAAGACTTAATGGTGGCGGTTGCATTTGTTAGGCGAAATGGTATGGCCACGAATTCATAATGTCCACAATGACACATGAAAACTGTTATGTGCATATTCTCATCTTTAACTTTGACTTTATGATATTCTGTTTGCAAATTGATTTTCTAGAAGTATATTACACCATGAAGCTCGTCTATCAAATTAACTCATCATTCTTGGGTATGGGGTACATAGCTACGTCAGGTTTTATGTTGGCTTATGGGCATTACCTCTACACTTGTTATGTTTGTAGAGAAAATTGGTGAAACCTTTTGGACTACTCTTGGTAAGTTTAAAAAAAAAATTATTAGTTAAATGTGCCCAAAAGTTTGAGTTGGCTGGAAGTATTCAGACTATTTCCTACAGAAGCTCAATTTTAAGGGTAACTCGATTGACACTCAACTTGACCTCAATCTCAGCAATTTATTTTTCCTTTGTTTCTGTTGGATACGTTTGAATAGAGATTGCCCTCCCAATAGGAAAGAACTCAGAGTTATGGAGTTTTATTTCTTGTAAATGGCAAACAAGAGTAACTTCTTAGCTGAATACTTGAAGAAATATTTTGTAATCTTTCAATATTTATTTGATCTTAAGTGCTTGTCATAGACGGCTTAATATGATCAATGCTTGGTATTTTTCGTAGTTATAGCCTATTGCTTAGTTCTAAGCAAATATTTACTGTGTATGCAGATATTGTTGTTGACAATTGTGCCATTTGCAGAAACCACATTATGGACCTCTGTAAGTTTTCCTGTTGGTGGCATTCGTTTTCTTATTGCTCTCTTGATGATAGTGGACACAAATTTAGAATAAATAAACCTAGAAGTGTTGTTAGTATTGCAAATAGGCTTTGTTAGTTTGAACGTTTTGGTAGATAATTGTTTTTGGACAATTAGGTAACTTACATTGTATCTGTTTTGTTTCTGTATGTAGGCATTGAGTGTCAGGCGAATCAAGCTAGTGCTACCAGCGAAGAATGTACTGTTGCATGGGGTATGTTAAGGAATTGAAATATGAAAATATACTCTTTTCTAAATATTCTTTTTTTGCTATGAAACATAGTTTCTGAAAATTGTTATGTAGAGCTGGGAACTTGCAAGTTTGCAACTATCTTTAGCTTCATATACCTAATCTGTTGTTTCTAATTTTCTAAATAGTAATAGATTGAGTAGGAGATAATGATGATCTGTGAAGTAAATAACTCCTGAATGGACGGTAGCATTCAGAGGAATTCAAGTTGTAGAAAATGAAGCTGATAATTTTAGCTGAAAGCTGCAGGAATGTGGTAATAATGCTATTCTCTCAAAGAAGTGAGCATTCATATGATGTTTCTGGACACCCTATGTTCTCATTGATTGTTCAATTTTCTCTTACCAAATTGAACAAGAGCTGCAATGCAGCCAAGTTCCTGCGAAGGACAAAGAAGAACTGTTTTAATTCTAGATAATTTCCTTTTGAAAAGATAGATAAAAAAGGCAATAAATCAAATTCAATACAGAATATTTAATACAAAGTGCAGTTAGATTAGGAAGGTCCATAAATTGCAATAAACTAATACGAAGTATCAGATCCCCTAAATAAATGGGAATTTTGGTGGTAATGAGTAGCACTCCAAAGCATTGATGAAAGGATCGGGGCAGCCATTAGAGTTTCTTCAGGAAAGAATTATGTTGGCAAAAATAAAATCACTTGAAAAAGTCACAGTTATCTGAAATAGAACATCACCTCCATTGCCAAAAGAATCTCTTTCGGGGCAATCAATTGTCAAATTGATTTACCCAACCTTCATAGTCATTGATTTGGAGATGCCATGCCCGTTGCCAAATCATGCAACAAAACATTCTGTGTATCCTGTGAATCTAAGGAAACTCAAACACGATTGATTGGTCTTCAAAATACCTAAATGAACAGAGAAAATGAGTGGTGTGAAACCTTAAGAAAAAATTTTAAAAGATGGTTCATTGAAATGGGCCAATGAGAATTTCCATTTGCGTGGTGGCTTGCAACCATACCCAACAACATTCCTGGTTTAGCTTGAGGATACATTAAATATTAGTATACTTTAGCTCTTTACTCGTTGGATGCATTAACAATATTGAAATATTAAATCAATTAACTATGTATCAATTGAGGCATGGTATCCCAGTACAGTCATTTCATTAGTGAAATCATGTCACAGTATGTATTACAGTACAGTCATCTCATTAGTGAAATCAATTTTAACTATTATATTATGTTTAGGATTCTGAGCTTTGGAATCAATCAGTATCCATATATTTTTGGAACAACCTGATTTGGAGAAGTCTTCAAAGTAGATATATGAACCATATCTTTTTTGAACTTAAATTTCTAAATCAGGATAACTCATTACAATCTTACAAGTTCCTAATTAGAGATTGTTAATCTTAAAAAGTCAAATTTTGACATGGAATGGATTCGAGACTTCTCAGCTTTAAACTCTTGTGACTGATGGAATCAATGGTAAGGGAAATTCATATTCTAGATTTTCTATCTAATTAAACATATTTTGGAAACATAAGATTAACTAAAACAATAGGATAATCATAACTTGAATGACAAAAGTAAATAAAATAGTTTCTTAGAGTTCAAAAAATAATCATAACCTAAACAATAATATTTAGGAAAAACACTCAAATAAGTACAATCAATGTAGGGCTGAAACGGGTAGAGACAAACTCAAAGAAACACAGATAAATAAATATTTCTAGTTGAGATTATTCCTCTTAGTTGGCTGAAGATATAAAGAAAGATGCTTGACTAACCAGGTTTTTGTTGCTCGTTTTTCAAATGATAAAAAGTCTCCATAGGGAAGCCATGATACATTTCAATGGAGCTCTGTTCATGCACATTTTTTGGCAAAACTAGTGTCTTCAGGCTTCCCAATCTTCAATCAGAGACCAACAAACACAGTCTAAAGATATTGAGCACTTAATTCTGAATGTTTAGCTCCTCAGTCTGATCATATTACAAGCACCTGTAAGCAGTCCGTTTGTTTTAATCCTACTCATATTTTTGCAGGACAAAACATTAAGAAAGAATCATCATATTAGGGACAAAATTGGTTTGGAAAAAGAAGATAGAGAAGCATAACAACTCTCAAATGGTTGGGGAAGAAAAAGGTCATTAGCATGAAGCTAAAATGCAAGTTCAAGCTCCCTCCTAGATTCAAGAGGGGTATAGAGAGCAGAATGAGCCTTGGGCCTTATCTCCTCAAGTTGTCTGATGACCACCTTCATATCTGGTCTAACGGAGGGAGGAGCACAGCAACCCATTGCAAGCTGAAGTGCCTGAAGCAGCCCATCATCCACTGGATTTCTCAATGCTCTTAAAATCTCAACATCAAACGGCTCCATTGTACTATCCTCCAACACAACATTCTTCACAATGGATGGAAAATTCACAACCTCACCACAACTCTCATCCCTGCCTAGCCTCTTACCATTACCAATCAGTATTTCAGGAGTAGAATGCCAAAGTTATACATTCTTGGCCTTGAGGTTTTCGTGAATAATTGGATTTTCAAGTCCAGTGTGAAAGCGTGCAAGCCCTTTTGGTGCTTCAAGAGAAAATCAACGATTCTCCATCCATACTGGTCACTGGGAAAGAAGCCTTAAAAATATTGATAAAATGGGAAAAACCACATGAAACTTTTTATATGGCTTTTCTTGCCTGTGCAACAGAGAGACGTAAATGCTAAAGATAGTAAAATTAAGCCTGCTAACAACCACATGATTTACAGTGACAGAAAAAATCAGAAATTGTTACATGTAAATGCTCATGTTGATGCGAGTTTTGTATCACTTACATAACATATTAGCAATTGAACATTTGACACGGAGTATCAAACATACAATTCCTCTCTTGAAAAGTTAATGTTCATGAGACATGAGTATAACTCCAATGTTCCTTACATCATTGGATACTCGCTCAGTTTTATCGATGTGATTTGCTGGTAATCACGTAGGCGGCCGTACGCTATTCATTCGAGGATGACTTGGACTTTGGTGGAATGATGGTGATGGTGATGGGTTTGTGAAAGCTAAATGATGTTGATGGAAAGTTATGGTGGTGGAAGGTGAATGGATGTGCTCTAATACTTAACTTACTCCTCTAACTTGCTTCTCTAAGCTTCGACTACCCAGCTACTTACTATTCTACTCCTACTCCTATGAATGGAAGGTTAGCAAACGGACGGGGATCGAACCTAATGAGAGCTGACCAGCGGCCTCACTTCCACAAGTGCAATGATTCAAAGGAACAATAAATTAGTTTACCACACAAAGCTTCCCAACTAGCTGCTAGGATGCTAGTGGCCTAGTATTGATCCCTATCAAACATTTACCAATGCTACCATACAACTATCCATCTACTTCACTCCTAATTAGCAACTTGAAATGAAACCAACTTTAACAACTTGAAAGGAAATCTAACTAAGTGGGAGTAGAAAACATGCCATAATACCCAATGTTCTTAATCAACATGCAAATTGCAACAATGAAAAAGAGAGCAATTTTGGTATTATCTTCGCAACAATTTCTCCAACCCTTTTACAAATGAGAGCAAATGGCCTTTTATAGGGGCTAGAAATACAATGGATGGTGGAGATCAAAACAAGATCAATGATCCAAATTGGATCCTCAAAACCCTAATTAGGGCTGCCACCCCATCGGCCAATGAGAAGCTGCCACCTCATTAATGGACCAATGAAAAAAGTGTAAAAAGTGGCAACTAATGAGAAGGCACCAAGATGGTAGCCAATCAGAAATAGAGACGTGTCCTATTCTAGAAGAAAGAGAAATTGCCACTTGGGCTTACATCAAATGATCTTCTAATATAAATCTTCTCTTTTCTTTCATTTTCTTAGCTAAGGCAATGAACTTAGCTAGTCTTTTGTTAACTTCTTCCATAGGAGGACAAGGTGTGTGCTTTGCCCTGAGTTCCACAGACTTCACCACGCTGCTTGCTGCTTGTAGCATCTTTTCATGATCCTTCTCATATTCATTCACAAATCCAATAAGAGCACTAAGAGAGGAAAGGGTGCCCAAATGCTTTTTCTTGATAGCAACCTTTCCCAACTCATCCAACCTCGATCCAAAATTTGTTTCATTGACATCCTCAAAATCAAGTACCACCTCAACGTTGCTCATCATGGTTGAAATGGAAGTGTTGACGCTTGGGTTGTGATGTGCAACTGCCTTTTGTGTATCCTTTCATGGTACCACCATTGGTATTGGTTATTCGCCTCATTTTCGAGAAAAAGGGAGTTTTGGGCATCATATCCTCTTTGTCTTTCTTAATGTTTGCCCGCTTGGGATTCTTATTTGCACTACCATCTTCCATGCTCGTCGCCCTATTACGCGATGGTAGAGTGGTGGACTAGAAGGCAAGAAGAACCAAGAGGAGCAATCCTTAGACTAGAACGAAAGATGGATGTCAGCTTAAGGACCCCTTGCAACTCTAGATGATGAAAATTACCTCTACCTATAGCCAAGGGGGATTGTCCTTCCCTTAGTCTGTCCTTCATCCGTATCATGTCCACTGTACCGATATTGGTGTTGGTTATTCTCTTCATTTTGAGAAGGGAGTTTTGGGCATCATATCCTATTTGTCTTTCTTAGTGTTTACCCGCTTGGGATTCTTACTTGCACTACCATCCTCCATGCTCGTCGCCCTATTACGGGATGGTAGAGTGGTGGACTAGAAGGCAAGAAGAACCAAGAGGAGCAATCCTTAGACTAGAATGAAAGATGAATGTCAGCTTAAGGACCCCATGCAACTCTAGATGATGAAAATTCACTTTAACCAATAATCTTACAACGATTTTTAAGAATTAGGACTTGACCTTAAGAACTTCAAATCCCTTGCAAATCAGAAATTTATCATGCAATTCACCTCCAAATAAAATTACCCAACCTAGGGCAAAAATCGCAGCCTCTTGAAAAAATCAGAATTTTATCTTCCACAAATTTTGGCTCCCACAAATTTCACCCTCCACAAATTTCGGCTCCCACAAATTTCGGCTTCCACAAATTTTGCCCTCCACAAATTTCGCCAAGCAAGAAGAGTGCAGATCTGCTCTTGCAAAATCACCAACACCTTGAGAAGGAGAAGTGAGAAGTGAGGAAGAAATGGGAGAGAGGCCTCCTCTTATACCCGACTTTCTTCTTGGACCCTGGGAGAAAGAAAAACAAATAATTAATGCAAAATTATGGCCCACAATTAAATACTTAACCAAAATTAATTTTGCCATGATGAAAATTAACTTTCTAAATTGCCAATTAGTTCTAAATTGCAAAAAGAAATTAAATAATGCCTTGAGGGTGTTAAATATTTCCATTTAATGGGGGTTTAGTAATTAATACGTCATTAAATTTGGATTTTGGCTAACCAAAAACCATTTTTTCAATATTAAATTACCAATTTCATTAAAGGCAAAATGTTTTCAAGGCAACTTTAATCTAGTAAAACCAATTTTTTTGCAATTTCTCTCCAAATTGATTTAGCTAAGCAATTTTAGCTTTTTTTTTGACAAAAATAAAATAAAATTTCTTCTAGAGCCAAAAATTGATTTTGCAATTTTATTTCACCATCACAAAAATTAATTTTCTTCACCAAAAAATATAACTAAGATTTTCCAAAAAACCAAATTTAACAAAAATTTTATTTTTTGAAAATTATCCAAATTTATACAATTATATCCACGTTTTCAAAAGAAAATGTCTAAGTACAAAATTCACAATTTTATCCTGCCAAGTATTGCTCTTTAAAATTTTGTTCGGCCTAAGGATGAAATTGGTTGCTCTGGAAAATCAAGTTGAAACTAGGTGAAAAAAAGCTAAGTCTCTCCCATTGGCCTGAAAGTGTCCAAAGGCTCAAAATTGTTGGACAATCCAAAAATTTGCGGAGGTGATCAAAAAAAGGGGGGTCCCCAAAATTTTGGGGCGATGGTGTGAAAACCTCACAACATCTAGCATCAACCCAAAGAAATGTTCTTGAACATTTCAAGAAATAAGTAACTTAAAACAAAAATCTCAGGATGGTTTATCCGAAAACCTACTTAAGGACAAGCACTCAACGAGGGAAAGAACTCTCAAGTTGAACCTAAGCACTCTAACCATAAGTTACTCTCGTGTGTGCAAATGATTTATTCCTCGCTCAACAAGAACTTGATAATCTCTCAGATCCATCAAAATTAGTTATTATAATATCCTTACTTCAAAAGCAACCTGGATAGAGCCCCGCTGCCAGTCAGGCGTCTATAGCCCCGATGGAGTTTTGGCTGTGGCACCACAATCATGGTTCTACCTTTAATGATTATTTTTATAGCACCGGTAGTGATGATTGCACACCCTTGAACCAAATTTCATCTTTATTTTCACTTTGATATTGCTTTTTCTCCTTTCTCATGATATTTTCTCTTTTCTTTTCTTTTCTTCTCAATTTTTTGTTTGGCTTGCAGGCAATGAAGCTTGCGGAGGGTTTGGAAGACCACAGTGGCACTGAAGCAGGTGTATGATTTTTACTAAGTCAATTTCACTTCAAAATACCAAGAACTCAGAGCAATTTAGTGTGCGTAGAATGTTGTAACCATGTCAAAGATAACTTAGGAACCTCTATCAGGTCTAACCCAAATCTAGTACAAGTTCTGCCATAGACCAACCCTTGAACACATCCTTTAATCTCTGAACCTCGTCAAATATACTCAAGAAATGAACAAGATGGACTCCGTTTTGTCACCAAAAATGTAAAATCTACACACCTCGCCCACGAGTGATAACATGGACCCCCATTTGCACCTGCAAAGACCCAAAACCAAAACACTCTCTAAGTAAGGAAGCTAAAAGATCTCAAGTCAAATGACCTAATACAAATCAAATTTGAGCTCCCTCACAATACCTAAACTAAGCAGCTGAAAGAAAACTACCCTAACCAAAACTAAACAACTAAAAGAAAACTACTCTAACCAATTGAAAGGGAAACTTTAATCTACCCAACTGAAAGGAAACCAAACTACTCTCCTGAACCAAATGGTCCAAGACAAACCTACCCTAACTATGTACAAGACTCTAAAGGGACAACACTAACCGATCTAATATATACACTGGATCTAACATGGTTTCTCAAGATATTCAAAAGTAACAAGGTTTGGGTGATAGTTCTCAATCTTGCAAACTCTTCCTTATACTTTGAAAAAATTTTGGTCACCTCAAACTCAAACTCTAGAAAATTATCATGCAAGATCAACAATTGAGGCAACTCATAGGGTCCATGATTAATCCAAATACAAGTAGTTTCTCTAGAATTTCCATAATCAAAATAAAAACTTTCAAACCTTTCATCTTTAAGAGTAGGGAAAGAAACAACCTGGTGTGCTTCAAATTCAAATGGAACCTGCAAATTCTCCATGGCTTTAGGAAGTCGAAGTTGGTGGTGAATCTTCCCTCTAATATCTACATCGAACTCATTTGTAGGTCAGGCAGGATCAATCTTGGAATCAAGCTAATGAAATATTGTCTTTGGGGGCTTGTCCCTGTGAACAGTGAACCATGAATCCTTGTGAATCTCCTCAAGTGTATCCTCAAAAGTCAAGGATTTTTTGATATTCTCCCCATCAAACACCTCTCCAAGTTGCTCGAACACAATATCCAACTGTAGCATCAATCCAAACTGTTCTTTATTTTCCTTTTCCATGGGAGCAACATGATCACCACTTAACAATCCTTGCATATCATTGTCAATAGGAGCTTCATCATCTAGCATGTAATTTCCCTTTGGACTCTCTTCGGGAACATCTTGCCATTCTTTATATAGACTATCACCAAACATAGCACCTTCAAGACTGATAGGAGAACCATCATACGCCTTTGTGAATTGTCCATCAACTTCCATTTCAAGTGGCAAATTATTTGGAGGTCGAAGTTGATGTTGAATCATGCCACCTGCTATAACTTGATCACCTTGAAGTGCCTTGGGCAATGACTCCTTTTTTATTTCTTCTATAGGATCTTCAAGCATCCCCCAAAGAATGTAGTGGAGATAGCATTGTGTATTGGTTTATCAATATTTTCCTCATATTTGAACTCTCTTGCAATATTTTGTATTTCACTGTTCAACTCGTCCACTTGATTATCTTCCTCTTCAAGGATATTTGAAACTTCTTGCAACCCATCCTCAAGAGTCACCCTTGAATTATACATGAATGCTTAACAAAGATTTACTTTTTGTCCACCTTTTGATGTTCCATTTGTAGTTGTTCATGTCTTTACCTGTATATTTTTTGCTTCATCAACTTGTTGAATCTCAACCTTCTGTTTACCATGTTGATCTTCTTGTTTAGAGCCCCTGGGATTCTCTTTTCTACTTGTTCTAAGGTCACTGTACACAAGGAGCAAGATAACTCCGAGTGGAATGCATTGTGAATTCTGCACCAATTGGGTAATAATAAGTTTTCTATTGATATTCGGTTACCCAATTCGATTCCTTGCTGTACAGTTCTAGTTACAAAGTTCTTGAAGCTCTCAAACATACCTTCACCCTTGTCGGATGAAGCATCTAGTTTGACTCAATCAAGATCTTGATGGAATCCTTTCCTTTGCTTATCGTCTCCTCTCTCTCTTGGATAAATTCAATTGTTTCCTCAATTTTCTTGTCAACCTCTCCACCTTGTGATATAATGTGTGAAGGTTCATCCACTTGGTTATCTTGAACATCATAATCAACCACATCATTTTGATATATCTCACCCTCTTCATTCTTTGGTGTCCAACTTCGAAGCTGAAAGAAATGTACCACCCCCTACTGATATTTCCTCATACCAACCCAATTGAAACATGACCAAGTCAATGGTGTCTTGGCAAGATGGGCAAGTAGACTCTGAATATATGAGACTATGTGCAAGGCACCAATAACGTTTTCCACATATGTTCCTTGGTTCCTTAATGATATCTTCTTTGAAAACAAGAAAATCTTCCTTTGAATGGACAAAGACCGCAGGGTCATGTATTTGTGAAAAAGAAAATTTTCCTCTTAACGCCATGTCCACTCTTAAGAGAAACACCAAATAATCCATCTCCCTATGATCCGTAGTACCATGTATCCTACATTTCCTTGATGCTGCAAGTTGAGACAAATCCAATGGATGTAACCTTTTGTTCAAATCAGCCGAAATGGGATGAACGTCCACTCGCCTATCTACTGAGAAACCTTTCTTCTTTTTTGAAATTTTTGAAATTTTGATTTTTTTTTTTTTTTGATTTTCTAACTTTTAAAAGAGATCTCTCATCTCAAATCTAATTTTGAAAGCTCATTCCTCGATCTCTGCTCCGAATTTTCAAGTTGATCTGAAAATGAAAAATCATTCAGCCCTCCTTCTAGCGCCAGATAATGTTGATGCGAGTTTTGTATCACTTACATAACATATTAGCAATTGAACATTTGACACAGAGTATCAAACATACAATTTCTCTCATGAAAAGTTAATGCTCATGAGACATGAGTATAACTCCAATGTTCTTTACACCGTTGGATACTCGCTCAGTTTTATCGATGTGATTTGCTGGTAATCACGTAGGTGGCCTTGCGCTATTCATTCGAGGATGACTTGGACTTTCGTGAAATGATGGTGATGGTGATGGGTTTGTGAAAGCTAAATGATGTTGATGGAAAGTGATGGTGGTGGAAGGTGAATGGATGTGCTCTGATACTTAACTTACTCCTCTAACTTGCTTCTCTAAGCTTCGACTACCCAGCTACTTACTATTCTACTCCTACTCCTACGAATGGAAGGTTAACAAACGGACGAGGATTGAACCTGATGAGAGCTGACCGGCAGCCTCACTTCCACAGGTGCAATGATTCAAAGGAACAATAAACTAGTTTACCACACAAAGCTTCCCAACCAGCCGCTAGGATGCTAGTGGCCTAGTATTGATCCCTATCAAACATTTACCAATGCTACCATACAACTATCCATCTACTTCACTTCTACTTAGCAACTCTGAAATGAAACCAACTTTAACAACTTGAAAGGAAATCTAAGTGGGAGTAGAAAACATGCAATAATACCCAATGTTCTTAATCAACATGCAAATCGCAACAATGAAAAAGAGAGCAATTTTGGTATTATCTTCGCAACAATTTCTTTAACCCTTTTACAAATGAGAGCAACTGGCCTTTTATAGGGGCCAAAAATACAATGGACGGTGGAGATCAAAACAAGATCAACGATCCAGATTGGATCCTCAAAACCCTAATTAGGGCTGCCACCCCATCGGCCAATGAGAAGCTGCCACCTCATCAATGGACCAATGAAAAAAGTGCAAAAAGTGGCAACCAATGAGAAGGCACCAAAATGGTGGCCAATCAAAAATAGATACGTGTCCTATTCTAGAAGAAAGAGAAATTGCCACTTGGGCTTACATCAAATGATCTTCTAATATAAATCTTCTCTTTTCTTTCATTTTCTTAGCTAAGGCAATGAACTTAGCTAGCCTTTCGTTAACTTCTTCCATAGGAGGACAAGGTGTGTGCTTTGCCCTGAGTTCCACTGACTTCACCACGCTGCTTGCTGCTTGTAGCATATTTTCATGATCCTTCTCATATTCATTCACAAATCCAATAAGAGCACTAAGAGAAGAAATGGTGCCCAAATGCTTTTTCTTGATAGCAACCTTTCCCAACTCATCCAACCTCGATCCAAAATTTGTTTCATTGACATCCTCTTCTTTGATATCCTCAAAATCAAGTGCCACCTCAACGTTGCTCATCATGGTTGAAATGGAAGTGTCGACGCTTGGGTTGTGATGTGCAACCTCCTTTTGTATATCCTTTTATGGTACCGCCATTGGTATTGGTTATTCGCCTCATTTTCGAGAAAAAGGGAGTTTTGGACGTCATATCCTCTTTGTTTTTCTTAGTGTTTGCCCGCTTGGGATTCTTATTTGCACTACCATCCTCTATGCTCGTCGCCCTATTATGGGATGGTAGAGTGGTGGACCAGAAGGCAAGAAGAACCAAGAGGAGCAATCCTTAAACTAGAACGAAAGATGGATGTCAGCTTAAGGACCCCTTGGAACTCTAGATGATGAAAATTACCTCTACCTATAGCCAAGAGGGATTGTCCTTCCCTTAGTCTGTCCTTCATCTGTATCATGTTCACTGTACCGATATTGGTGTCGGTTATTCTCTTCATTTTCGAGAAGAAGGGAGTTTTAGGCATCATATCCTCTTTGTCTTTCTTAGTGTTTGCCTGCTTGGGATTCTTACTTGCACTACCATCCTCCATGCTCGTCGCCTTATTACGAGATGGTAGAGTGGTGGATCAGAAGACAAGAAGAACCAAGAGGAGCAATCCTTAGACTAGAACGAAAGATGGATGTTAGCTTAAGGACCCCTTGTAACTCTAGATGATGAAAATTCACCTTAACCAATAATCTTACAACGACTTTTTGGAATTAGGACTTGACCTTAAGAATTTCAAATCCTTTGCAAATCGGAAATTTATCATGCAATTCACCTCCTAATAAAATTACCCAACCTAGGGCAAAAATCGCAGCCTCTTGAAAAAATCAAAATTTTATCTTCCACAAATTTCGGCTCCCACAAATTTCGCCAAGCAAGAAGAGTGCAGATTTGCTCTTGCAAAATCACCAACACCTTGAGAAGGAGAAGTGAGAAGTGAGGAAGAAATGGGAGAGAGGCCTCCTCTTATACCCAACTTTCTTCTTGGAGCCTGGGAGAAAGAAAAACAAATAATTAATGCAAAATTATGGCCCACAATTAAATACTTAACCAAAATTAATTTTGCCATGATGAAAATTAACTTTCTAAATTGCAAAAAGAAATTAAATAATACCTTGAGGGTGTTAAATATTTCCATTTAATGGGGGTTTAGTAATTAATACGTCATTAAATTTGGATTTTGGCTAACCAAAAGCCATTTTTTCAATATTAAATTACCAATTTCATTAAAGGCAAAAAGTTTTCAAGGCAACTTTAATCTTTTAAAACCAATTGTTTTGCAATTTCTCTCCAAATTGATTTAGCTAAGCAATTTTAGCTTTTTTTTGACAAAAATAAAATAAAATTTCTTCTAGAGCCAAAAATCAATTTTGCAATTTTATTTCACCATCACAAAAATTAATTTTCTTCACCAAAAAATATAATTAAGATTTTCCAAAAAACCAAATTTAACAAAAATTTTATTTTTTGAAAATTATCCAAATTTATACAATTATATCCAAATTTTCAAAAGAAAATGTCTAAGTACAAAATTCACAATTTTATCCTGCCAAGTATTGCTCTTAAAAATTTTGTTCGGCCTAAGGATGAAATTGGTTGCTCTGGAAAGTCAAGTTGAAACTGGGTGAAAAAAAGCTAAGTCTCTCCCACTGGCTTGAAAGTGTCCAAGGCTCAAAATTTTCAAAAAATCAAAATTGTTGGACAATCCAAAAATTTGTCGAGGTGATCAAAAAAAGGGGGGTCTCCAAAATTTTGGGGCGATGGTGTGAAAACCTCACAACAACTCACTTCAGCGATCTTCTGAAGAATGTGAAAATGAGCATTGAACAAACGTTTTTAACCCTTTTTTCTTTTATTATGCTGTGTCTCCAAAATCGAAATGTATGGAAACTAAACAAATACTACATATGGCTTAGCTGCATGTGAAAATAAACATGCAACTACGCCGAGTGTTATGCCATATGTAGAAATGGGAACGTCATGACGAATGCCGTCTGCGAGAATGATAAGTCCAACACATTGGTAGTCGCTCCCCATGCCAAAATGTGCAAGCTATGATGACCACCTGAAAAAATAGTAAAACAAACACTGTCATTTTGATTTTCGTGTCTTCTCTTGCATTGAAACCTGCAAAAACATTAATCTAACCATAAGAAATGCGCTAGCAAACATATTGAATAGTTTTCTGATAACAGTCGATCATCTTTGTCTATCTTAAAAGGAAAATGATTGAAGGTGACAAATGCAAAAGGACAATGCAATGATTTGATTGGTAGTGGAGTAGAAGATTAATCACCAGTTATGCTGAGCCTTCAGCATTAGTTCACTGCTACACAGGAACTAATGAAGACTTCCATTTTCTGCCGAGGCGATCAAAAAAAGGGGGTCCCCAAAATTTTGGGGTGATGGTGTGAAAACCTCACAGCAACTCACTTCAGCAATCTTCTGAAGAATGTGAAAATGAGCATTGAACAAACGTTTTTAACCCTTTTTTCTTTTATTATGCTGTGTCTCCAAAATCGAAATGTATGGAAACTAAACAAATACTACATATGGCTTATCTGCATGTGAAAATAAACATGCAACTACACCGAGTGTTATGCCATATGTAGAAATGGGAACGTCATGACGAATGCCGTCTCGAGAATGATAAGTCCAACACATTGGTAGTCGCTCCCCATGCCAAAACGTGCAAGCTATGATGACCACCTGAAAAAATAGTAAAACAAACACCGTCATTTTGATTTTCGTGTCTTCTCTTGCATTGAAACCTGCAAAAACATTAATCTAACCATAAGAAATGCGCCAGCAAACATATTGAATAGTTTTCTGATAACAGTCGATCATCTTTGTCTATCTTAAAAGGAAAATGATTGAAGGTGACAAATGCAAAAGGACAATGCAATGATTTGATTGGTAGTGGAGTAGAAGATTAATCACCAGTTATGCTGAGCCCTCAGCATTAGTTCACTGCTACACAGGAACTAATAAGGACTTCCATTTTCTTCTACTTTAAAGGGAGGGTTGGATATCTTGATAGGAACACTTAAGCGAGGTCATCAGTTTTTCCAAAATCTGCATTAGATGAGAATCACCTAAATTTTCCTTCATTTCTGACAACTGAATGAAATAATAATCTGGAAATATGTTTATTTATTACATTTAGTTGTCGTCATCCTTAAGAATATGCTGGAACACATGCCGGACAACTTAGTAAAGTGATCAAGAACATTAAATATGTCATAGCTATGTAGAAGCCGCCTGTTAAAATGTTAGGATTCGGATCTACTTTATTGATGACATTGTGTGATACAATAAATCCATGTTTGAAGTGAATTTTATTTTTTAGGAACTTGTTATCCTCTTTAAGTTTGTTATGCATTTTCCATTCTCTGTGCCAATGTTGCTATTGAGTGAGGATAATTTATTAGCTTTTATTATATTTTTCATTAGATTGATTCTACATGCTTCGACACTGACATGCTTTTTATTTTTTAAACAGGAGTATGCAACCATGCCTTCCACTTTCACTGCATAAGTAGGTGGCTGAAGACACGTCAAGTCTGTCCTTTAGGTGTGAATTTCAGTCTGTTTTCCTTCTGTTGATGTTATAAATATTGCTTAGTGGTTGAACATGCTCATATTTATGATTCCTGTATTATCTAATGTATGCAGATAATAGCGAATGGGAGTTTCAGAAGTATGGACATTAGATTTCATCTGGATCTGATAGCATCAAGGCCATTTCAAAGGATTTATATAGTCTCTAATCATATCATGGCTGTTACATGATATTGCACACTGATAATAGAGATTGTGTGGCTTTGAAATTTTAAGTGATGTATTAGGGGATCCATTTTGGAGCCTTCATTAAAATAGCTGTGTAATAGTACTCTTATATTGCATTTGGATCAGTTTTAATATTTCTTTTTTGGCTCAACTATGTTAGGTATGTGATATTGATATTTTCCCTACTAGAATGAAATTGGTTGACTTTCTTAAGCTTTACATTTTAGATTTAACAACATGAGCGGAGACCAATTCTATGGGGCAGTAGGATGTGTATCAGTGTTACTTCTTTATCCAGAGTTCATGTACTACTTGAAACATTATGCGCGTAACATCAAAGAGTAACATTATGCATAAAAGTATCTAAATGTTATATTGATACCCAAGTAAATATTATGCTTAAAAGATTTATATTTTACATAAAATTGAAAGAAATGTTTTTATCTAATGTTACTGATAAGATTGTGGAATATTGTATTATGCATATTTCAGTTTTGAGCAGACATCTTAATTCAAATAGAAATTACTGGATGCTTTCCCTTGTTGGTTGCTAGGGTTAGTCAAATGGACCTCTGATTAAATGTTTGCTTAGAAAATTGTTGAAAATGGTGATTACCTCTTGATATGGCTACATTGTTAGATCATTTGGTGGACAATACTAGGACTCTTCTCTTTATGATATATATTTGATATATTATTTTACTATATGATATAGTTTGGTTGATTTAGTTAGATGCAACTTAATCCTTTTGTTTGTTGTGCCAAATTTATTAGTTCAAAATAGTGAATTTGATTTCCCACACATTTTGTTGGATTGATTTCTCATTTTTGAAGGTTAACAATTTTGAACTTCAATCATAACTTAGCAGCATGTGTTAAACAAACTTTCAAATTATACATATAAGATTGTTTATTCAAGGTTAAGATTTTCATCTTAATCCTTTTGTTTGTTTTACCAAATTTATTAGTTCAAAATAGTGAATTTGATTTCACACACATTTTGTTGGATTGACTTCTCATTTTTTAAGGTTAACAATTTTGAACTTCAATCGTAATTGGACAGCATGAGTGTTAAAAAAAACATTCAAATTATACATATACGATTGTTTATTTAAGGTTAAGATTTTTATCTTTATCTTTTTGTCTGTTGTACCAAATTTATTAGTTCAAAATAGTGTACTTGATTTCCCACATTTTGTTGGATTGATTTCTTATTTTTAAAAGTTAACAATTTTGAACTTCAATCATAACTTTGGCAACATGCATGTTAAAAAAACATTCAAATGATATATATAAGATTGTTAATTTAAGGTTAGGCAACATGCATGTTCAAAAAACATTCAAGTGATACATATAAGATTGTTAATTTACGGTTAAAGATTTTCATCTTAAGACAGTTTGACAATTCCAGTTATTGTTGAAAATGGTTACAATATCATACAAAAACATCTATAATTAGAGGAATCAATCATCAATTAACATTAAACATTAACAAATTACATTCAGCTCATTAAATGCTGATCAAATACTAACATTAGGACTTAGTATAATAATCATACATAATGACATCTAGTCTTACCACTTTAGTAAAAGTGATCTGAGAGCGTAATTATGTTTAGTCTTACCACTTTAGTATAAGTGATCTGAGAGCATAATGACATTTAGTCTTACCACTTCAGTAAAAGTGATCTGAGAGAATAAATTGAGATAAGAAGTTTTGTGCTACAAATTTCACATAATAACCTGCTTATGGTACTCTCAATAACCATCCTATTTTCCCCACATGACTATCACTCGTGGGAACATCCTCTACTCATATTGAATAATAATTTTTTAATATAGACATTCTTATCAGATGTCAATAAATTGCAAGGCATTTGAAACTCCACCTTGTGTGGCATTTTGTAACAGGGATAAGAAAGCAAGTGCTGCTGTTAGGGCATTTTTGGCAGCCAAAGAACTGAACATGGATGAAACGTTTTCCTTGTCACCTCCAGCCAAATCAGATAAGCCCCTAAACACAACTACAGGCACACTGCTTGATTGGCAGATCTGCAAGTAAACACAATTCTAAAGATTAACATAAGCATGTTATAATCTTGACATGTATGCAAAGTCTCGGAACTTGTCATATTCTATATAGTCCCTAAATTCTTGACGGGGCCCCAAGAAACTTCATATGCTAAATTTTGATATTACTAGGTCTAGTGGGTGTTGATACAAAGAGGACTATATAACGACCATTACTATGGCTGCACTCTCTTCATCAGCGGAGGCCACTTGAAATTGATTGAACAGGAACTTTCTAAATGCGGCATTATCAACAAAGATATCTGCAGTGGAGGCTTTCAGTCCAACTACAACTTCTGGGGCTTCAGGAAGGCAGAATGTACTGTTAACACATCCCTCCAACTTCAGTCCCTGTAGTTGAGCATTAATATATTTTCAAGACATCAATAGTAATAGCCTTTAGGAGTGAAAATGCTAACAGAACAAAAAAAAGTAATAAAACAAGATTCAAGTGAGAGGGCTTAGCCATGGGAAATGCCTCAAGTTTGCTGGCAGTGTAGAACCATTTTTGTGTTGCTTCCAACCAAAAAATTTCCTGCATTTCACTGTTTTCGGAGAAGAACTCTTCAGGCTGAAAAATTATATTGCTCAGCAGATTTGTTTTGTTTCCTAGAGGTACGTCATAATTCCCAAAATGCAGATGCTCAACCTGGTCTCCGATCTCCGTGGTCCCAAATTTCTGCCTCCCCACAAAAAATAACGACTACCAGATTAATAACTTCAGAAATTAAGGCGTATATTAGGCAACTAAAAAGGGCAGGATTACATATTTGACTATATTAGGCAACTAAAAAGGGCAGGATTACATATTTGACTATCTGTAAAGTTATAAACCCCACTTATTATTACTTATACAGAATCTATGCCCAACTTTGGAGAGCATTCATAATAGAGTATAATTCGTAATAACTATAAACAATTGGGTTAAGTTAATGAATTAGGGGAAGAGACCCAGTATCTTGAAGGTTAGCTGATTACGCATGTATTAATAGCTGGTACTTTTGGACCACTTTGAACTCCATGACTTCTGTAGAGGGATCCGTAAATATGCTGAAACCTTATCTTTAAGCTAATAGCTGGTATAGGGTGAATATTTTATACTGGTACTTTGGGACCACTTTGAACTCCACGACTTCTGTAGAGGGATATGCAAAATATGCTGAAACCTTATCTTTAAGCTATTTTATCACCTGTAAAATTAGCCTGGACGTCTACTAAATCACTTCCCCTAGGTACCCAATGTTCAGACAGCATTCGTAATGGGTTAAAAACAGTAGGGTTAAGTTGCGAAATATGAATTCGGTACCCAAAGTTAAGCAAGCATTCATAACAGGGTTGAAACAATTAGGTTAAGTTAGGAATCCGTACTGTCCACTTCCAGGAGCCGGTGTAGGCAAAATACTTGGGAATGCTGACATCTCCAATAGAAAGAGAATCATTTGCATTGCCTGCTGTTCCATAGTGCACAACACCAGCGATGTCAAACAGGTCTATCAGCATTTGAGTGCTCACACCTGCATTCAACTGCACCAAATCCAAACCAAAAAGAAACAAGAAAACAAGATACGTTTTGTTCAGCTTGATTAGAAAGTATACGCAAAACCCACAAATCTTTAGTGTCAATTTGGAGCAAGTGAAGATCAATGATCAATGAGTTACCCTGCGCTGGCCACATCTAACGTATATAATTTTCTGGCCGTCGATGCTTCCGATGTTGAATCTCCGACCTGGGAATCGAAAAGGCATTAAATTTTTTTTGGTGTTTGGCAAATATTAGATGTCATATATAATTTCTTGGTTAGGTTGTGTAGTATTTTTTTGGATCATACTAAATATCCATCATCAGCATACAAGAGAGCAATAAGGAAGAGAAATATTTGATGTAAAACATAAAGACAGTGTAAAGTAGCATAGCAACCGGAGAAATCGAGCCATGGGGTTTTAGTACAGGGCAGGAAAACTCCTGCAGCAAGAAGCGTTTGTTCTTCTGTTTGATCGGCCATGATTAGGCCTATGTAAGGTCCTGCCTTGTTTATTTTGAGGGCAGAGGCTCTTTTAATACTTGCATGGACAGCCATTGACAGATTTGTTAAGAGCAGAATTAGTAGGACTGTGAAGAACAAGGAGGTTATCCCCATGACGGAGAAGGAAGTGGGTATCAGGTAAAGTGGGTGTTTTCTTTATTAGGCGCCTCTCTAAATCTTCTCTGGTGAGGAGAATGGTCGTTTGATTCAATCCCAAAGCGGACCAGACCAGATCAGTTACAACATGTGATAATTTATGGTGTACAATAATTGGTCCAGTCTCTGTCTAGATATAGATGGATGTCGGGAGGGGGGCCATTTTTTTATTAATATTGAACAATGCAGTTTGCAACGAATGAACTTACACCAAAGAGGATATTTACAAGGTGACATATATAATATAATCTCTACACTTTATAAGCCTTATAAAGTAAGAATAAAGGTCGATTTTATGAATTGGAACGATTTCTGATATTTGACGTATATTGGCCAGCATTCTGTTCAACAACTGTGGGAGATTGTTCACTTCTTTGGAGCCTATTTGTAGGTTAATTAGTAGTGTATTGAGATATTATATTTTCCTCTGTATTGGTAACAGTTCCTCCTTCCTCGACATCTTCCCCTCATACGGATTGTAGATATCCACCTGTTCTTATCATATCTAGTTGTCTCACTTGTCATCTTCAATAATATAGTTGAGTTATATTTTCAATATCTTTAGATGTTAGGTGAGGGAGTGTTATGTAGGAGTTAAAGCTGAAGCTAGATCCTGTTCAACTATCCACTGTTAGTTGTTAATGTCCAGTCACCGAGAAATATTTAAGGAGTAATTTCTATTTCATGAGTTTTAAGGGGTTAGCAGTCTATGTAGAAGGTTTAAGAGAGGGATGAGGTTGTAGAAAGAAAGGGGAGCTGTGATGTAAGGGACTGATTTCTTTTTAAGGGATGAGGGTGTTGGATATTACAATCTTTTAATTATTTTGTTTCTTATTTTTATTTAGCGTAATTTATTTGCTATAGATAGATTAGTTTTCTTGTTTCACTTGTAGAGTTGAAGGGTTAACTACAACATTTTGGTATTAAAGAAAAATAAAAGGAAGAGCCAGAAGTTTAGAGAGGATGAACAACAATCTTGAGTTCATTGAAAATGCTAATTGAGGTCATCACTAAGGAAGGAACAAGAGTAAGGGTTAAGGTACTAGATTATAAAGGTGAACTAGACCCATAATCTTTCTTCGATTGGATTCAAGTGTTAGATAAATATTTTTGACGAGGAAGGAATAGAAGCAAGTGATCCATAAAGGGCCAAGGTTGCAATCTCAAAGATGAAGTCCCATGTAACTATATGGTGGGAAAATCTCCAAAACACTAGGATATGTCAAAGAAAGGAGAAAATTATGTTTGAGGCCATAATTGTTGAAGCATTTAAAGTTTAGATTCATGCCATCAAATTCTCAACAATTTTTTTAAAGAATTTAAGAACTTAAAATATGAGTCATCCATATGTGCCTACACTCAAGAATTCATGAAGCTCCAAATCAAGATTATTTTGCAAGAAGACGATGAGCATATTTTGGCTAGATATAATAATGGACTTAGATTCTAGCTCCAAAATGAATTGATTCTATTTAAAATAAGCATTGTGGACAAAACATACCAACTAGCCTTAAAGATGACGAGAAATTAAATAGAGCTAGCAAAGTGGCAAATAAAAGAGTTAGTAGTTTAAAAAAGGGAAGAGGAGAATCCTCCAAATATGTCATAGAAGAAGAAATTGTGTTCAATGGAAAACCATACTTCCAAGGGAGGGGTACCTCTAAAGGTGTAAGTATGGATAGCCATCCTTGGGAGGTTGAAGACCTTTGAGGTGTTATATTTGTCGTAAAGCTCATAGAGCTATTGAATGCCCTCAAAACCCCAAAAGGGCTATGATGACTCAAGGAGGAGAAGACCCCTTACTAGATGTGGTAGAAGCAGAGATAGCAAATGATTTAATGTTGAGAAGGACCATGATAGCTAGCACAAAGAAGCCACCAAAGTTGGATGCAAGAGAATTTTTTTTTTTTAACACAATGCATGTGTAGAGACAATATGCAAGTTTATTGTGCATGGAGGATCTACCGCTAATTTGGTATGGAAATTGTGCAAAAAAAAATCTTTCTTGCATGTCAAAACAAAAATCCTTATAAGACTTCTTCTTTGGAAAAGGATCATAGTGTTTTGTGAGCCAATCTTGCTTGATTCGATTCAAAATTGATCCATATAAAAGACAAGTTGTTGCATTATGTAATACTAATGGACTGTTATCACTTGTTATTGGATAGGCCTTCAGTGTTTGATAGAGATGTAGCCCATCATGGTAGGGAAAATACTCCATCTTTTGAACCCTTTTAAGGGAGAAGATCAATACAGATAAAAACTTTATTACTATCTATAGTTGGATGGAAAGAGTTTTAAAGAGAATCTAAGGGGGAGATATGTTATTTGTTGTACCCACATGAAAATCTTGGATTAGATCAACTAATGATATGTTTAGAGGTGCAAGAATTGTTGTAGCAATATTCAAACATGACTAACCGTTTGGTTGCAAGCATAGGAATTGAGAATCAGAATGCATATTGAGAATATGAATGGCTATTCCAATAACAACTATTTTTTGGAATGGACATAAGCTCATTTTAGGGGCAAAATGAGAATATGTATTCCTATTCCCTATTCCAATTGGCACACCAAATGAAAAATAGAAAACACATTCCTAATTTCTTATTCCTATTCCAACAACCAAACGAGCCATAAGTGACTTAGTAGTTGGTTTTCGCCCTCTCTAGAGGCAATTACTCACCAAATTGATCCGATTCATGGTGCTAAACTTTCAAATCAAGAAACTTACCTAATGACTCCTATAGAGAATGAAGAGATGATTAGACAAACTACAAAATTACTGGAGAAAGGGTTTGTGAGAGAAAGTATTAATTTGTGTGCCACACTTTTTCTACTCTCCCCTAAGGAGGGAGGGAAGTTGAGACTTTGTATGGATTCTAGAGCTATTAACAAGATTACAATGAAGTATCCTTATTCATTACCTAGGATGGATTTGACCTTAGAAGTGGCTCATCAAATTGGTATTTGAGAAGATGATGAGTGGAAAATTGTATTCAAAACTCAAGGTGGGTTGTTTAAGTGGGTGGTGGTGCCAATTGGGTTGTCCAATGCACCAACTTCCTTCATGCAAACAATGAATTGAATCCTTTTTTGTATCATTGTAGGATATGATGTTATCTATATTCATGAATTTACTAGTACTTTTCCCTAAATATTTTCATGTGTAGTGTTAGCTTGTATGTTTTACATTTTTGTTTGACATGTTTGATGTGGTTGAGGGGGAGAGTCATAGTTACTTGTGTGCAAGATCTACACGATGTATCACTCCTCACCATATGTAGATGATAATCTTTTATGCAATATCATAAGTATTAGGCATCGACTTCATTGAATTGCTAAGATGAGTGCCCCTTATTGCAATATCACAATGGTGAGAGAGGGGAGACAATGTTTAGGTCTAAATCCCATTCTAAGCCTTTAATGTCCCAAAATAGGGGACATGTATATGACTGACTACCTATTTGAATTTGTCAAGGTGACGTTGGTTTGCAAACTTA